>JAAGKR010013938.1:0-12800 GCA_011419295.1 Clarias macrocephalus
AGAAGTCCCACGAAGGGGTTGGGGCCTGGCCTATAAAAGGACATTTACCATGTCCCTAAGTGAGTGGTGGTTCTCAATTTACCACACATGCATAAGGTTCAAATAAAACAACATATGAATTAAAATGTACAATTATTTATACTTATAAAAAGTCAACAATAATGTTTAGAAGTGAGTAGATTTTTGAGATGTAAATCACTTTCACGTATCAGGCCCCAAATGTAGGCTGACATTATGATTTCGCTCTTTGGTAACCATGTTCAAAATCAGGTACAGTATATCTTTTTGGAAGCACTTGTCTTTCTTATTTGAGTCTGCTTCCATGTTCTCCTTGAATTTATCAGGATAAACATCAAGTATATTGGCTTTTAGGGACATCCTCCAGTTAATTTTGCCATAGTTTTTCACCAGATGATTATTTAACATTTATGGAACATTTTTGGAGTCTCATGTTTCTAATAATCAACAAGTTTTTCTTCATATCAAAGCTTTTACTTGACTACATTTGGAAATAAATGTGAATGGAGATACTGTAGATTGATCATGCAGTTTTCCAGTAAAATGCCCACATTTGCCTTTGTATTTTGCAACTTCTAGTGCAAAGAATGGATGCAGTTAAAAGGGACACCTGCTTTTAATTGCTAAACCATAAATGCCAGCAAGTAATGTCTAGTTTGTGTTCTGTGGTTTGTGTTTTGTGTAATTTTGTGTTCACTCAAAATTAACCATGACCATAAATGGTAAAAAAAATGGTGCCATGTTCTTCAATTCAATTCAGTTTTATTAGTATAGCATTTTTTAACAGCTGTCACTGTCGCAAAGAAGCTTTACACAGTCAAAAGAATTATTTAAGTTTTTATGGAATGTGAATGTGTATGAAACAAAATGGTCAAGCCGAGGGTGACAGTGGCAAGGAAAAACTTCCTGAGATGGCAATAGGAAGAAACCTTGAGAGGAACCGGACTCAACAGGGAACCCAACCTCATTTGCGTGCAACAGAAAGCAGGAATTGATCTGCATTCACACTGTGTTCTAGGTGGCAGGCAGTTCAGTATAACAGTTGATGTTAATTGATGTTAATATGGAGTCCGGTTCGTTATTGAAGTCTCAGGTAGACTTGTAGGAAATAAAGCACAGTAAAAAGACAACTCATCGGCAAAAAATAAAAAAATAAAAACACATTGTTTTTTTTCTTACATGAGCAATACATGTGATGTACTTCATCTTTTATTTCTTCTGTTTCTCTTCCTTCTTTAGTGTTGATGAGATTCATCCATTCCGCACCAGAAGGTGATTTTACAGTATTACAGTACATACACAGAGACAAACAAAATACAAAATTATATACTAACATCTATTTTTATGGCTTTTAGACCTTTTGAATGACCTTTTTGATGACGTTTATGATTTAAGGCCTAGAGGTGTGATGAAATATTTATGCTTGTGTGTTAAACATTGTTCAATTTAATTAATTAATTATTAGTTTCTTTATTTAAGGAGTTTCTCAATGCATGTTTTTTTCTTTAACCTTCTTCTTATGTTAGCTTTCTGTTACTATCACTTGTGTTAACGGGTTGGTTTTGACCCGTGTCTTTAATCAGCTATATTACCCTCAAAACAATTATTTATCATAAATTTTTTTTTGCTTACCTCTTGGTTACTTTGTTAAGCTTCCTTGTCCAATAAAATAATGTTTTTAATATTTTTGCTGTGACCTCATGAGCTTTTAAGTTAACAGCATACCTCTCGTTTTTCAATATAAAAAAATAGATTAAATGAACCTCAAGAGAATTATTATTATTATTATTATTATTAATAATTAGAGAATTATCACAGGCTGCCCAAATTTTTATGCCATATTTCCCTGGCTTACTAGGCATGTACTGCCAAGAAAGGGCATTGTCCACGGAAAGGGACAAAATGTTCATCTACTGTTACCTCTGGCCCTGGGTTGAACAGCGGTGGAAGGAGCTGCACCCACCTTTCCCAGACATCCCTGATGGGAGCAAGCTTGTCAGATTTTTCTCTAGTTTCTCTGTTGTCAAATCTAAGGACTCTTGATATGATCCGAAATGACTGAAGAGACATTGTTGCCCGGAAAATATTTCTGCCTCTCGACGCATCGCAGAATTTGATAACATTTGCAGCAGCTGCCCTGCCATGGAAGTCAGGAGGAACTGAGCTCCAACAGATGTTACCACTTTTGGATTTGAACGTTTCAGCAGGAGTGAGTGCAGCTTCAGCATCAGTGACCTCATCAGATGTGTCTGTGCCTTTTGGTAGATACTCAACAATGTCTTCCTCCTCGGAAACCTGCTCATCTGTATCACTATGCTGTTCTGTGTCCTCTGCCTCATTTTCAGAACAGATATGATCCAGAGCTTGGCTTACTATAAATCATCTTCATTTTTGAATGCTGCAAACAGGAGATGTGTACTCTGCAAGTCACCAACGCTAAACTAAATTTGTCTTATGCAAGCCTTATGTCTGAACAAGTCTGTCTTTTTGTTTGTTCAGGTAAGGAGACACAAAGAGAGAAGCCCGTCAAAGTGTGGTTATGATTTTTGTTTTGACCCTAACTATTGTTTTATAACTTTAAATTATAACTGGGTCGAAACGGACCCTACCAATACAAAAGGTAATAATTTTCAGAGCATTTTATAATTTAGTACAATTGTTTTATTTGTTTTATTTTAATTAAATACAAAGTCAAAAAGCCATGATGCAATAAACAAAATTAGGTAGTTGTTTTATGCATTTAAAAAGTAAAACGGGTCGGTGCCGACCCTAACACAAGAGGAAGAATGCTTGTGACAGGTTTAATTTCAAGGGCTTTGTGTTTAAATATTAAGAATGGGGTTTTTATTTTAATTTTTTACCAACTGGAGAATGGTGAAACATTTAATGACTGGGGAGTGTTTAACTTTTTTTTTTATTTACATAAAGAAGAGTTACCAGAGGAGCCCCAAGTCTTTGGAATGGGTTTAAAGAAGAAAATTTGTTTAGATATGACTAAAACGTTGCAAATCTGCAACCATACAGGTGTGGCGACGTGATGGGGGCTGGATCAAACTCTGCCGATCCCCTGATTTAACAACTGTAGCCAATTACGCCACCTTGGGAATTGCACCCAAGGAAATGAATAACCCTAGTTATTCAATTAACTAAGGCACCCAGGTTCGTTCACTGAACAGGCAAGAGGCGTGGATTTTGTACACAAATGTTTATTCACTCCGACAATCATAGCAATTCAAAATTTATTTATAACAATAGTAAAAATAGTTGCAACATCAAGGAACTACTACGCTAAGAATGATGCACATTAAAATCTACAATCAACTTTGAGCTGGAGCTTACCAGTGGATGGCAGACTGAAAGAGAGAAGGGGGATAAACATCCCAGCAAGAGTCACCCCAAACACACGTGAATCACACCCCCCCACACACACAATTCACTATGACGATCGGCACAAGCAGGTGACCAACACGCACACGGGACAGGGAAAACAACCCGTCGCACTGCCACCACCGGTAGTTCACAGCTCTACAAGATTGTTTTATTTTAATTACATTCCCAGTCAGCAATATAGAAGGAAGAGAGAAAGACAATCAACTTACAATATAAAAGCAAATACTCAGAATGCATGCACCGCAGCAATATGGCAAAGCAACCCACCAACAAAGCAGCAGTCACACGACATAGCAGTGAGGCATAATGCATACAATTACCCACTAACAGTAGAGCAAAAATAAACAAAAATAAAACAAAAAGTAGCAGTACTCATCCAACGGAATATTCATGCAAAGCGGAGTTAATTATTAAAAAAAAAAAAAAAAAAAAAAAGCAAGCAAAGTTAATGCAGAGCAAAGGCAAAACCAAAACAAAAAGCAAAACAAAGCAAGGCGAAGCAGTAAGGTGAAACAAAGCAGCAAGCAAGACAAAGCAGCAGCATCCATGCACACATCTGCAGCACCCACAGTTTCTATAATCAGAATGGAACAATCAAAAGGTACATACAACCAAGAATTATAAAGTTTACTAAGTAAAAAAGTACATACCTGTTCCCAAAACATTAGATGAACAACCACTAGCAATCCCGGTTACCACCAGGAGATACAGGAAACGAGCCACTTACCGACACCAGTAGGGCAATGTTGTTCAAACGGAAACCCAAAACTCTAAGTGAAAACTATGACAGGCAACAATAAGTACCCGAAGCAATGATCACAGAAAAATTAGGATATAGCGTTCATACCTGAAACGAAACCGGAAGTTCGGCGTGCAGCAAAAAGGCATGCGCTCTGAGACGGAAGCGGAAATCAGACGTGCAACGAAGCGACGTGCACTCCACTCGAAGGAGAGTCAGCAATAAGGGAAATCACTGTTGAGGAATCCAAAATGACTCTTCAAATCAATTTAAACGATTGCTTCTGCCCATTAGCATAGACAAGAGATAGCAACAAGCATCCATACCTGATATGAAAGTGACAGTCAGACGCACTAAACAGCGCGCGTGCACTCTACAAAGGAGGATTAGTAGGAGAAGACCATTAACGAGTCCAGAGGAAACCTAGAAACCATTTGAATGAGTACCACAATCCATAAGCATAGTTAAGCAACTGCGAGGAGTATTCTTACTTGTGACAAACCGGAAGTCAGGTACACACAAAAAAAAAAGGGGGGGCGGGCGCTCTACGTAAGAGAAAGCACTCTTCCACCACCTTTATAGCAGCCCACAGGCGAGCCGATTGGCTAGTGCTAGAATGAACTAAAACACTAACCAGGTGACCCGGAAGTTCTTCAACTGCGGTTATGGCAGTATACATAAAACAGTGCAACCTGTTCTGAATAAGGCATCTGAATAAAAATCATAAAGGTCACCAAAAGGTCATCCAAAAAGTTGAAAAAAGCCAAAAACAGTAGGTATGATGTTTCACATCATACACCTTTTCATACAGCAGCAAGAAAAAAAAAAGTTAACCTTTTATAAAACAAATTGTGTAATGATTACTCCCCCCCCCAAGGAATGCAATAAGAATAGGTTAAATACAAATCAAATTACATTATTAAATCATTAGACTTGTTAAATAAAGTGAAACTTACTTTTAGTAACAAAAAAAAACTTTTTTAAATTAGCTAGTTATTATGGGTTTTATATACAGTTGTATGTAAAGTGTTGTCTCCTGACAAGGTTGCTTAAAAATGAGAAGCTACTCACTGCATCAGTTAGGGTTAAATAAATGGTTGCCAGCTGAAACATGTTAATCCCTGCAGTAATTATCCGATGGAATGCTCTTCCTCATTAGTTTAGTTAAATCCAAGTGGTGTCTTTTATTTATTTATTTATTTTTCTCGGCCAGGTAGCATATAAATGTATATAAAAGCAATATCACATGACAGGGACTGGTATTGAACTAAATATTAGCTCAGCTGTGATGTGGCACCCCTTCAGTGTGATATTGCTTTTATAAAACTGTTTCAAAAACACTTATCAACCAATTATAATTTTGTTAAGTTATTTTGCACAAATGTGAATTTAAAACCATTCAAGTTGACTACCTCATGAATCTGATGAGTCATTACATATATGCAAATCTTGGATGTTTACAATCGGATAAAACTTTTGAGCCTTAATTTTGGTCCAAAATCTCCAGGTGTGCTCAAACTAAAGATTTGCTAAATGTTACTACAGTAAACTAAACTATACTTATACAGTAGTATTGTATACTACTGTATAAGTTATAGTATTAGATTCATATAGACACATAACCTACAGGCAATTTACACTAGTTCTTTTCTATCTTTAGATGTTTTAATGGATTACGGAGAAGGGTCAGGCTATCCTCAAATAGGTGAGATTGATTCATAACACAATCACACTGTTTCATTTTCTTCATTCAGTACTGATATTGAAACTTTGATTATCAGCAGATATCAAGACCCAATCTACATACCCCTCCTTTGTCTGTTGCATGTGCCATCATAAATAATAAATAAAAAAATAGCTGCACAATGTGTTAACATTTTTTAAATCACAAGACCATTAACTAATTTGAGGAATTGAATTAATTCAGAAAATCACCCAGGCTTACCGGAAAGTCATTATATTGTGTTAATGAATATCTAAGGATAATTTCAACAGACAATTAATTAAAGCTGTTACATCTACTGGTTATGTCTAGCAAAACAACAACCACAATTCACACATTTGCTAACAGATTCAATAAAGAAAAAGTGAAAATCTAAATATAACATACATCTAAATAACATTAAACATTAAAAATAACCTTATTTAGTCCATGTCTAGGATGTGATGTGATGATGTGCTCATAAGCAAACAATTTCTGAGGCATCTTATACACTGTATTACAATTTCCAAATCTATATATCTGTTAGAATTATTTTATATATATATAAAGGAGTTATTTCTTCTCTCTTGCTCTCTTCCTCATAGATCTGATATTAACGTGTTAAATCTTTCCTGCTGCTATCTTCCTGTCTCCTCTTGCATCTGTTTCTAAAGGTGTGAACGCTCCCATGCTTACCTTCCCATCCTCTCTTTATGTCTCTCTCTCTATCTCTCTCTGTCTCCTTCCCCCTCTCCCCCTAACTCGAGCCAACATCCTGTGATCCTTCTCTGGACGAACACCTCTCTGTCTTACTATCCTTTGATTCTTCAGGATATCACCAGGACATTTACAATGGTTTATGTTCTTTGTAGTAACATATGTCAGTGGCACAGGCGTTTGGTCAAACATATATAAACCCCATATTTTGCTGTTAATAAACAGAGACCTTTCTGACAGACAATGTGTGTGCGTGTTTGACTGTGTCTCTCCTGGCCAGAAAAGCTTACCAAAACACAGCGGACAGACCGAGCAACCCGCTTCTTCTACTACGAAACTTTTAAAACTTTACAATATCTTACTCCTTTCTTTTTTTCATATTTGTCACACTTTGTCACAGACCATCAAACAAATTTGAATAGTATACAAAAATAACCAGAGTAAATACAAATGCAGCTTTTAAATGATTATTTCATTCATTAAGGAAAAAAAGCTGTCCAAACCGGGTTATGTAAAAAAGTAACTGTTTCTAAACCTAATAATTAGTGCTGTGGCAAATTTTGAGGACTTCAACCATTTCCAAACAAAAAGCATTTGAGTCAATTTGATCTTTGAGTCGAGAAAAAGCAAAACAAGTTTATTGAAGACAGACTCAGACAGACAAATCTGAACCGTTCAGAAGACCGAAGTCCCCAGAAAAAAAGAGTGCAATAGTAAACAAAGGAAGCCCCTGAAGAAACTAAAGTGACCCTAAAAAAAAAACATTTTTTTTTCCAACATGAGTTTATACTGTATACCTGATAAACACAGTGTTGCTCCTCCTCGTTTCTTTGTTTGATGTATATATTTTTTTATCAATATTCATTACTTATTCATTAGATCTATTATGATTTGTTTGGCTTGGTTGAGTGACAGCTCTCATCTTTTCCCTTAATTCATCAGTGTAAAGCTCTACAGTGGGCACAATCACGGACATGTGATCAAAACGTAAACTCCCACTAAAAGAAAATTAGAAGAAACAATCTCGTTATCTTTCTTTGGTACTTAGAGGAGACAGAAGGTGTACATCCCCGATGATGAGATCCAAAGTCAAATGGCAAGGTGCTGCGGATAATGCGAGCCGGAGCAAAGGTACCGCGGTTGGGGATGCAGGAATGTCGTTGCACAGGCTTCGTCTCGATGGGGAGTGAGAGAGGGAGCTTCCATAGGTGTCTGCTAATTGAAAGTTGTTTGATCCGTTTCCAGTGTTTTGGCTGTTTGTTTTACCTGGGTGAGTGAGATGATGCTGTTCTATGGGGTGCACTGGCTGAAAGCTCGTCGCCACAGCACTGTCCTCCAGCTTCAAGCTCGTCCTTTGTCGATGAAAGGAGCTCATGTCATCTTGACAGCCCGTCCACGTTGTTGTGCTGTGCACCTGACCTGTGGTGGACTGAGAAGGAGAAATCTTGCAGTGAGAGGAACCAATACAAGAATTTGTGTCTTTGGCCCTTGCTAGCTACTGTAGGGAGGCGTGATCTGTGACTAATGTAAAGTTCCGGCCGGTTAGATAGTACTTCAGCTCCTCTATGGCCCATTTATTGGTCTGAGCTTCCCGTTCTATTGTAGCATATTTTTCTTCTGCTAAGTTTTCTACTCACGTACAAGATTGGGTGTTCTTTCCCACTGAAATCCTGCGAGAAGATGGCTCAGAGACCTGTCTTTGACGTGTCCGTGTGCACAATGAATGGACAGTCGAACTCTGAGTTCCGGAGGACGTGGGAGCTGGTGAGATGGTTTTTCAGCTGCTCGAACGCCGTTTCTGCCTCTCATGTCCAATGTTTTTTTTCTAGGTGACCCTTTTTAAGAAAGTTGGAGAGGGGTGCTGAGATAGAGGAGAAATTAGGCACAAATTGTCTATAATATAGGGGCGATGGCTGCGGAGCATTATATCCATTAACATTTTAAACATGGCAGGTGCCCCATGCAGCCTGAATGGGAGAACCTGGTATTGCCAATGTCCTCGCCCTGTCCAGAAGGCAGTTTTCTGCTTTGCTTCAGGTGTCAGGGCTACCTGCCAGTATCCGTACATCAGGTCAGGTGTGGAGATAAAGCTTGCTTTTCCGAACCGGTCGATGAGGTCGTCCACTTGAGGTAGCGGAAAAGCATCGAACTGTGATACCTGGTTTAGATGGCGGAAATCATTGCAGATTCTGAGCGACCCATCAGGTTTGGGCACCTCCACTATGGGGCTGGACCGGGGGTGCTAGTCGACTCCTCTATAATGCTATTTTAAAGCATGCTTTCCACTTGTGCTTCTATCGGCGGGGCTTTCGGGGTTCAGTACTGTCTTTGATGATCGTGTCGGATGTCATTTTTATGTCATGCCGCACCAGGTGTGTCAGCCCCTTGTTGGTGGAGAACACATCTTGGAACTGATCTAGAAGCTTGTTCAGATCCTGATGTTAAGCCACCATCAGGTCGTCCCCCTGCTGGACCGTCTCACGACCTACAGCTGGGGATGAGAGAGCAGCGAGAGTTGAGATGTGCGGCAACAGTTCAGTCCACCATTTAAGCAAATTTACGTAATATAGTTCAGTGCTCTTTTTCTTACCGGGCTGCAGGCGGTAGTTAACTGGTCCAACAATTCCACTACGGTGTATGGGTGCTTGCCAAAGGGTGAGAAATTTGCAATTGGCACTTAGGAGGAGCATGAGTATGCAATCGCTGGGGTGGAATTCGCATGACTGCGCTTCTCGGTTTTAAGCTCGCCACTGTTCTGTCTGTGCTTTTTCCAACATGGAGCACACAGCTGATTTTTTCCTTCATCTCCCGTACATACTCCACCACTGAGCAGAAAAGTGACAGTTTTCTGACACTCGGGACAGCGCTGGCAGAAATTCTTTACTTCGCGTGTAGTTCCGGTCAGTGGAACCTGTATTTGACCTTTGTGATCGTGTTCCTCCCGAGGTGTCCACCGAGTGGGTGTGTGTGGGCTAGGTGCATGACTGTGTCAACTTTGCCCTGTGGAACTACCAGCAGATTTTACAGTTCACCTCTTCGGTCAGTGCAGAAGTACAACAGTCAATTTTTGTTACATACAACACTTCTGCTTTTATTACCTGGCTGTTAGAATGTTTTTTTTGTTTTTGTTTTTGTTTTTTTTTGTCACGGATCTCCTCATGTGTCTGTGTCTTGGCATCTTTCTTTTTGCTGTGACCATCCCAGGTCAATCTCTGCCTAGGAGAAGAGGAACAGGGAGATTAGGTATAATCCCTGCCACTATGATGGGCTTCCCCCATTTGTCTTCCAGGGTGTAGCGCTCCGCCGGGACCTCCTGCTGGTTGCCATGCATGCAGGTGACTGGCAGGAGTTCAAACGGGCATGTTCCGGCCGGTATGACCAAAGGGCGGGCTACAGTGGCAGTGGCCAGTGATTGGGAGCGGGGAGACGATCTACTATGTTGCGATTTCCTGCCCAGAGGCCACGGGAGGACACAGGACGAGAGAGGTCAGGTTCCATGGGCATCGGCTCATCCTGTGGCGTGTCTGACGAGAGGTAGATTGAAATGGCTCCCGCCGGTGTTGCGGTACATAATGTTTTGCTCCGGAAAACGTTTTCTCTCAGGGCTCAGGGAGAGCATTGCAAGCGCTTCCACCATTTCACGAAGGGAAGGCGGGGCTTGAATGCCCACGGCCTTTCACTCTTCTCTGGGGAGCACATGCATGACTTTGTCCATTATAACTCTCTCTCTGACTTCCTTAGCCGACAGTACCTCTGATTGTAGACACCCGATGGGAATATGGCCCAGCTGATCTGTGGTGCTGCGGGCAGGGTGAGCCGGAGCGCATGTACCGCAGGTTGTGGACGCAGATGTGTTGGAGCACAGACTTCATCTTGGCGGGGAGCAAGAGAGGGAGCTTTCACAAGTGTCTGAATCTGCAGGCAAAGGAATAGAAAAAGACATGCATTAATCATCCTTCCCACTGGCATGCGTCACTGGGATCCTTTTATAGGGAGCGGCTGAAAGGTGAAAGGCAGCCGATTCGCTGTGGCTGATGCCAGTGATTTACAGCGCCCTGCTCCTTTTTGGTATTTTTTTTAGAAGTCATTTGATCCGTTTCAAGTGTTTCAGCTGTTTGTTTTCCTGGGCGAGTGAAATTATGCTTTTTTTATGGGGCACACTGGCTGTAAGCCCCTCACCACAATCAGTCATTGATCAGAATTGCATATGATTAGAATTGCATATGATATTGCATATGAGTAGGAAGTCAACCGGAATAATGGTTTTACTGCCGCGCCTCACTGCGGCAGCATTTGGGTTTGTGCATTTGCTGGCTTTTACCAAGTGGCGCTGTATAACTGTAGACCGACGCCTCAGCCCTTAGTTCATTCTCTCAGGGATTAATCGAGCTGCATGTAGTAGCGGATAAAATCAAGTGAAACATACTAAAATTACAGTACAAATGTATAATTAAAATTAAATAAAATCTTATTAGGATCAAATTTAAGCAAAGTCAATGTTAACACAGTGAGCTTTTAGATTTTATAATGTAATTAGAAAAGCTATGTGTGTAGGGTTTTGTGTCATATTATATTTTGTGTTCTTTAAATCTGTATTAGATTAATTAACTGAAATAAATGAAACTAAATGACCATTAAATTAAAACACTGTCAGGACGGGCTACTGCATCAGCAGATGTCATTGTCATTCAGCAGCACTTGTGTTTTTGCTGTATTATAAGAATATGATCATCATAATTTTCTTTAACAAATGACCCCCTGCTGTACCACCGCCGCAAAACCTTATGAAATACAAGTGAATCATTAAACAAATTTACAATCACAGTACTAAAATTACAGTACAAATTTAGAATTCAAAAATAAATATAGGAATTTCTAATTTGCATCGACTTTAAGCAAAATAAATGTATACCCTTATATCTAGCCTTTCAGAAAACAGACTCTGGTTGTGCAAAAAAGTTTGTCAGATTAATGTAAAAAATGGTATAATAAAAATATATAACCTACATAGCGTTTATAGGACTCAACTTGTATTTAAGTGCACTCACAATTGATTTGATTTTGTAAAATAATGAAAGAAAACAGGGTGCGCTATTCTGTATTGTTTTCGGTGAACTTGAGCAATTCAGGAAATTAACCAAACTTAATCCATTGCAGGGATCACCAATTAACAATCAGCACCTCAGATTAGAGTCATTGTGATGGCTTTACAGAAAATAAGTAGCAGACACATCTCAACATCAAGACTTTCTAGGGAGATTATTGGATGCCTTCAGAATTGTTTTACAATGTATATATATATATATATATATATATATATATATATACATATATATTTTTTTTTTTTTCATTTTTCCCTCACAGAGAGTCCTAAACCTGTGGTGATTATAAAGCCTGATAGTCAGGTGTTCAGAGGTGAAACAGTGATTCTCAGGTGTGAAATAGTGACAGGAGAAGACACCGAGTGGACATACAGCTGGTATAAGAATAATACTGAGTGCCCAGACAACACAACACAGGAGTTCAACATCAGCTCAGTTACAGAATATTATGACACTGATAAATACACCTGCAGAGGGAGGAGAAATGACTCCCAGAACTCACAGACCAGTGATCCTGTTACACTCTCTGTATCAAGTGAGTGTGTGTGTGTGTTTATATTTCATGTTTTTGTTATTACGTACTGTATGTTTCTAGTTTTTGTTCTTGTTATATGTAGAATATATTAGTAATTTTAGCTTTTCATGCTTGTTCCAGGTTTGTCCAGGTAAAAAAAAAAGACAATGTTTAAAGTTTTCCAATAATTCATCCAGGAAAATAATGATGTAGAGAGAAATTAAGGAATTAATGTTGTTTTCTGACTCTCACTTTAATCACAGTAAAGCTTTATATTTAATTTTCTACATTTTTCATCAAATGTGTGAATGTTTAGCCTTTATTTGTCACATACTGTATACTTATATCCCAGCTTCTTGAAAGGCTGCAGTTAGAGCAGGGTCAGCCATTACACAGCACCCCTGGATCAGACAGGGTTAAGGGCCTTGCTCAAGGGCCCAACAGTGGCAACATGGTGGAGCTGAGCTTCTGATCAGTAACTTAGAGCCTTGACATCTTGAACCACCACCGTGACATGACTGGCAATGATTGACAATTTAAAGGAATTCATAAGTTGTTTTTTAACATCACAGAATGAATATTACTGTTTTACTGTAGAATTATTAATATATATATATA
>JAAGKR010013939.1:0-12793 GCA_011419295.1 Clarias macrocephalus
TAAAGAGAAAGAGTTAAGGAGAGGGAGAAGGAAAGAGGATTGGAGTTTGTCAGAGGGGAGGTTGAAGTCTCCTAGAACAGTGAGAGGAGTGTTAGCGGAAGGAAAAAGACTAAGAAGCATGTCCATTTCATCCAGAAAGTTTCCTAGAGAGCCAGGTGGACGGTAGATAACTAAGATGTGGAGGTTAATTGGAGAGGTTACCTTAACTGCATGAAATTCAAATGATGAAAAACTGTGATGAGACAGGTCAATAGGCGAGAAGGACCATCTCTTAGACAACAGCAGACCCGTACCACCACCTCTGCCAGTTTCTTGTGGAGAGTGAGAGAATATATAGGCAGAGGATAGGGCAGCCGGTGTAGCTGAGTTCTGAGGAGATATCCAGGTCTCTGTTAGTGCTAGAAAGTCAAAAGAGTAATGGGTAGCAAGGGCTGAGATAAAATCTGCTTTCTTTACAGCAGATTGGCAGTTCCAGAGCCCACCTACCATCAGTGCAGGGCAATGAGACAGTACTGGAGGGTAGATGAGGTTTCTGGGAGATCTGCCTCTGCTGTGTGAGTAAAAGTATGTTGGTCTGTGAGAACTGACAGAGATAGGTTGAACACACATTCTTAACTCCTAGACAGAATGAGGTTTAAAAAAATTGTAATTCTTTACTAAGTAAGAATTTCTCTCTGTTCTATGTTCTTTGTTTCAATTCTATGTACACTATCTAGATTCATGACAAGCTTTGTTGCAGGGTATGCTTATTTACAGAGACACCTTCAATATATGTAGCTAAGCCCTGCCCACAATTCACACCTTAAGGAAGCCTGAAACTACTCTTGATTAATTACCTGAGGACAAATCACACTGCAATCAACACTACCAAACAGCAAGAACTAGGCAGTAAGAACCAATTGTGTTTCAAAAACAGTACAAAGGTTAAAGACCTACCTTACCAGTGGAGAAGAATCCAGTATAGAAAACTAAAGCACACTGAGTTCCTCTCAAGGTTTCTTCCTAATGCCATCTTAGGGAGTGTTTCTTTGCCACCGTTGCCCTCAGCTTGATCATTCTGATTGGTCCACATTTTTCACATTTCATACTCATTCCCATAATTTTATTTATTGTGTAAAGCTGCTTTACGACAATGACAATTGTTAAAAGCATTATACAAATAAAATTGAATTGAATTTACTTGAATTTTATTATTGAATATTTATTAGGCATCCTGCCACTTCATGATAAAATCATGATTTGTTTGAGGAAAATCACAAAGTTTTCAAGCTGCTGACTTAGCTTTCAGATTCCTCAGACCTCATTTCAATCACAAATTTGTGAAAAGTTGTTTGTGCCATTCTTCACACACAGCCACCCCCAAGCTTCGTCCCCGAAAGCCATTTCCAAGACTTTAGAATAGCAAAACACTATAGTTAGTCATATTGTACAAATGGAGAAAGTTTAGAACCGTGGTTAATCTTTTCATGAGTGAATACCCTTTCAAGATCACTTACAAGTAAGGGGTTAAAACATTGAGGAGGGGACAAAGAACCAATTATAGAGCTACAGGCTTCAACTAAGGTGACTGGCAAGGAAACAATTGAATGGATAGCAGAGCAGCATGACCGAAATCTTCGCTAACCAAAAAGAATATAAAAACTGACCACAAATTCACAGAGAAAAACCTAGTGAATTTTTGAATGAGTTTTGAATCAATTTTATGGTTATGCTGTTTAAAATAAGAACTTCAAATCAACTTTGAAACATGATAGTGGTAACTTGATTAGTGAATGTTTTGCTGCATAAAGACCTGGACATCTTGCTATCATCAAGGGAAATATGAATTCTGCTCTGCATCAAAGAATTCTTCAAAGGAATGTCAGGTCAAATGATCTGAATGGCCTAGTCTAAAGGTTTTAGGCAGACATAAAAACCTAATTGAAATGTTGTGGCAGGACCAGAAAGGTGCAGGTTAAAATCAATCAAAGGCTAAGAAATGTTTCTGACCTGAAGCAATTCTGCAAGGAGTGGAGGTGGGCCAGTATAGAGACAGTATTTGGTTGCAGTAATTACTATTTCAAGGGGTTTAACCAGCCATTGAAAGGATGGTGACTCTTTCACACATGGAGACTGGGTCATGGAAGGACAAATGTCATGGAAAGAAGAATGTATTCCCCCCTTCAATTTTATTTATTTTATTTATTTATAATTTCAATGCAAGCCTAAATAACAGTTGTGTGGTCCTCACCAACTTCTATAAGCAAACAAATATCCTCAGATGAGCAACACTAACAAAACCCACAATAGATTTCAATCTGTAGTGTTTTTTTTTAAATAAAAGTAAACAAACATTAAGAAACTTGGCTACAAAAATCTAAATAATGACCTTTTTTTTTTTTTTACTGTTTCAAAAGGGTCAAATTCCTGGCCTGCATCAAACAAACTGTGAACTTGAACTTTTGTTCAGCTGTGGGGAAAAATGGAAACTTTTGGCAGCTGTGGGGAACCTCAAATTTTTTTTGCAACATTCTGGCAACAATGAAATATTCACCACTACTTTGCCGCAGGTTTGCCAGTAACCGTAAACTCCCAACTTCGCATTATTTGGAAAACACTGGCCTAAAGTTTGCCATAAATGGAATTTTGGCAAAATCTACAGTGCAACTGGTGGCCAAACGCAGTGAAGCTCCCTGGATACCGTCTGACTTCTGCTGCCAGAAAGGCTGATCTAGAAGTAAACTTGGCTGCAACTCGGTCCCCTTGACATACAGTACAGTATTTAACATGGGTGAAAGAATGAAAGGAGTTTGAAAAAACTCCACACATGTGGATAGAAGCTGCAGGACCATATAGTACAAGAGAATTTATATAGCGCGTTATTAAAAAAAATCCGTCTATATGGATGATACAATAGTTTTGGTTAAAAAAAAAAAGAAAAAAATAGGAAACTAATATAACCAATTAATCTGAAAAATATGTCAGACTTTCATAAGAGGCTGTGTGAGCAGCAGTGCAAAATTATAAAACCAGAATACAAGATTTGTTCTACTCAATTTCTAATAATTATTTATATAGGTCTATAATTATTATTTTAAAATAATTATAAATAATCAGTTTATATAATCAATCCCTTTATACGCCAAATAAACAAATGATTGAAACAGATTTATTTGAATCGCTCCAGAGATGTCACTGTAAGGTAAGTTTTATAAAGTCAAAAGAACAAGGAGGACTGAATGCAACTGATTTAGAATTTGGAAAGTTCTGAAAGAGCTCTTAATTCTCAGAGGAATAATTTTTTTTTTAAACATTTACTTTGCTCAGATTAGCAATGTTGCTGAAATTTTCCCTCTCCTGGGAATTATGCCATATTACTATGATGTGGGTGTGCGGCCATCAGTTTTATTAGTGATATCCGTGCTCATGGAATGCTTCTTATTTAATCAGAACTCGGTAACCGTTTAGTCGTGATTAAATGTAACGTTCAATTCAGTTTCATTTATATAACGCTTTTAACAATCGTCACTTTCTGGGATTTATCAACAAAATCCATAGAGCTCTGAGATGTCACTTCCAAGCTCAAACATGTTTGCACACACGCACGCGCGCACACAGACACGCGCGCACGCACACACGCGCGCACACGCACACACACGCACACACACGCACACACACGCGCACACACGCACACACACGCACACACACGCGCACACACGCACACACACACACACACACACACACACACACACACACACACACACACACACACACACACCAAAAAGCCTTACTTTATGCCACATTTAACCAAGCAGTTAAATGCTCATTTGACTCATATTCACACCCGTGGCTGTTTTGTCTTGTAAATGTTGGTTTCTTCACAGATTTTCAGTTTGTTCAGAGAAACTGCCAGCACTGAAGATAAGCCCACCAACGTTCCTGATCTGAGCAAAGTTAATGTTAATTTCCTTTAAGGACTGCGAAGTGGTTAAAGCAGCTGCACTGAATACTGAAGATTCCCAGCTCTCATCTTAAGGATACAAGTGTATTTTAATTCAACATTGCATTTAAGTCATGTAGTAATACATTTACACAGCATGTTATGTTAGACACTGGTCAACTATATAATTTATTACATCACATAACACACACTTATTTATATTGTAGGCCTTGAGCAAGGCCCTTAACTCTGTCTGCTCCAGGGGCGCCGTAAAAATGGCTGACCCTGCGCTCTGACCCCGGCCTATGCGAAGAATAAAGAATTTCACTGTGCAGTAATGCATGTGTGACCAATAAAGACTGACTTAACAATAGGAGGAAACCTTGAGAGGAACCAGACTCAACAGGGAACCCATCCTCATTTGGGTGTTAATGGATAGCATTGATTGATCTGCAGGCATACTGTGTGTTAGGCAGCTAGAAGTTCAGTATAACAGTTGATGATGATAAGTTAATATGGAGTCCAGTTTATTAGAGTCTCACATAGAGGAGGAAATTTTACAGGGAGTCAATGCAGTGTGGATAAGATAGGGGTGATGTGCTCATATCTTCTGGTTCTAGTGAAGACTCACACTGCTGCATTCTGGACTAACTGAAGCTTGGTTATGCACCTACTTGAACAACCAGACATTAGGGCGTTATAATAGTCCAACCTAGAGGTGATAAAAGTATGAACAATTTTTTCTGCTCCGTTTAGTGACAGTATATTTCTTATCTTGGCAATATTTCTGAGATGAAAGAATGAATCCTGTTAATATAAGCTACATGTGCATCAGGTTTTTGAATTAGTGGTTTAATCACTGGTAATTTTTATTGCTAGTGCATTTATGTCCTAATATTCGAGCGGTTTGTTTAAAAGTGCGCGCATGGTCATTATACCAGGGATCGAGTTTCTTGTCTCTAATCATTTTCTTTTTAACTGAAGCTAAAATATCTAAGGTATAATGGAATGTTGATGCTAAATATTCAGTCGCCTGATCAAGTTCCATGGGGTCAGACAGCAATCCAATCAAAGTTGATAACTCTGGGAGATTACTGACAAAGCTCTGTGTGGTAGTTGAAGTGACTGTACATTTAATGCTATAGCGCGGGGCTGTGCCTACATTATTATGACACACTTTAATTGAGACAAAATAGTGATCTGAGATAACTTCAGATTGTGGAATTGTGATTATATTTCTTATACTTAATCCAAAAGATATTATTAAATCTAAAGTGTGACCTGCTTTATGAGTGGGTCCTAATACACACTGATTTGCTCCACTTGAGTCCAGTATGGAGAAAAATGCTCAGATTATCATTATAAATAACTGTGACGACTCCTCTACCATTTATCCGAGGCTGATGTATGTAGCTGTATCCAGGAGGACTAGCTTCATTTAATGCGACATACTCATTCTGTCTAATCCATGTTTCTGTTAAACACAGTATATCAGTAATAGTTTCATTAACAATAACTGCTTTAGATGTAAGAGATATAATATTCAATGGTCCTAGCTTTTGCCCTGACTCCTGGGATATACCTAACCACTGCCGCTGGTGCCCCTAAAGGCCTAGCTAATTTGACGTGCCTCAGTATAGATTCGCCTATAACCAGAGCTCTTTCAGAGCTTTACTAGGAAGACGGTTCTGGCCTCGACTGATGTTGACCACTGTTTCTCTGCGGATTTGGCTACAGTTGCTCGATAGTTCAGGACTAGAATTTCCTACAAGTCTACCTGAGCCTCCAATAACTACCTGGACTCCATATTAACATCAATTAACATCTGTTATAACAACTGTGCTGGCTGTGCATTCAGTGTGTTCTTAATTTGTGGTTTCTATGTTAATTAAATTACTAAAACAGACTTTCTGGGTCTTTCAAAATTTTTAATTAGCTCGGGGAACAGAAGGTCTCAATATAGTGAACCCTGAGTGACGACCCTATGCAGGTAGCATATTGGATAAGCCTGTTTGTTTGCTCCATGGCCTGTGCTCTGAGTAGACACCAATTAACTAGGCCTGTTATGAGACTATGCGCTACACTACAAGAAATTAGAGCAGCACCTTCCCGAGTTGAATGGACACTGTCCCACCCTAAAAGTCCAGCTTTGCCCTCACTACCTGGACACCCAGAGGTTCAGCGACGATAACCTGCTGTACGCTATGTCGCCACATTGCATTGGCTTGGAGCCAGACCGGGGCTTCATCGGACATCACCTTCGCTAATTTAAACACCCCTGTAAAGTTATGCTTACTAATCTCTGACTGACAAAGGCATATATCATTAGCTCCAGCATGTATCACTATCTTTGAGAACCTATGCTGCCCTAAAGCTCTAAGATTACCTGCTATGTCCGGTGCCCTGACTCCTGGGATATACCTAACTACTGCCGCTGGTGCCCCTAAAGGCCTAGCTAATTTGACGTGCCTCAGTATAGAGTCTCCTATAACCAGAGCTCTTTCAGAGCTTTACTAGGAAGACGGTTCTGGCCTCGACTGATGTTGACCACTGTTTCTCTGCGGATTTGGCTACAGTTGCTCGATAGTTCAGGACTAGAATTTCCTACAAGTCTACCTGAGCCTCCAATAACTACCTGGACTCCATATTAACATCAATTAACATCTGTTATAACAACTGTCATCCTGAACTGCCTGCCACCTAACACACAGTATGAATGCAGATCAATTCCTGCTTTCTGTTCACCCAAATGAGGATGGGTTCCTCTCAAGGTTTCTTCCTACTGCCATCTCAGGGAGTTTTTCATTGCCACTGTCGCCCTTGGCTTGCTCATCGGGACTATCTGACCATTTTGATTCATACACATTCACATTTCATACAAACTTAAATAATTCTTTTGATTGTGTAAAGCTGCTTTGCAACAATGACAATTGTTAAAAGCGCTATACAAATAAAATTGAATTTAATTGACTTTCATCTGCTATGTCCGGTGATGGTCTCAGCCTTATCTTTGGCTGAATGAGTATGCCGCCAAGTCGTCACCCATTTGCCCCCCCATGAGGGCTCTAATGCCAGAGTCGGGGGCTGGCTATCTCTGCCCGCAGCACCCAGAATTTCCACTACGGGTATAATGCTAATCTCTAACCCTTTCTAAAGTGTGGATGCGCTCCTCTAACGCCAATATCTTTTCCATCAGAGTGCTAACTAATACACACCTATCGCAAATAAAGGTATCACTATCGACGGAGGAAGAATGTCTAAACATCCTGCACTCCACACACAGATCAAGTTGAATATTAGCCATTATAGCATACCTGAGTTGGAGTTTTATTGTTTGGAGCTGGATTCCGCTTGTTGTTCTTAGACGAAGAAACTTGCATGTTCTTCAAAAAGCACAAATATGGAAAAAACGCAAAAGTCCAATAATAAAAAAAAATTATACATTTAAAAAAAACTAGTTATTTTTTGTATAAACAGAAAAAAGCTGTACAATTTAAACCCTGATACAAACAAAAAACTTTTGCGGTAACGATTAAAAACAGGAAGCTACCAAACAGGAACTCCCACAGGAATGTCCAATATGTTCATTATGCTGTTTTTACTATGATGAATTGTTTTATTACATTGGTGATTGAGATAAATATATAAGTATGGTTGACACATTACTTCAGCAAAATTTAGTATCAAGGAAAAAATTCAATAAATAGAACCACCTAGACTTTGCAACTTTAATCATATTCTTTGGTGTTTGGCTTAATCTTTAACATTAGTCAATTCGAGTTAAATCTCAGTTATATCCAATTAATGGTTATACATTCACCTAACAGCAACTATTTACTAAAATTTTCCCATGTATTTATTGAATAGTGCACTTTTGTTTACTAAACAGCAATCACATTTCTGTTTTCACTGAGTAATTTACTTTGAGGCGGCCTAATTGCTTAGTGGTTAGCACTGTCGCCTTTCACCTGCAGGTCCTGCGTTCAATTCCTAAGTTGGTCGGTGTGCACGAAGTTAAAAATGTTCTCCTCATGTTTGGTGAGTTTCCTCCAGGTTCTCTCCCATAGAGACATGCAGATTAGGCTAATTGGCATTCCCAAATTGCCTGTAGTATGTTAACGTGTGTGTGAATGTTCAGCAGAATCCTACCAGAGGTTGTACAAGATGGAGATAAATACTATGGTCACCATTGGCCTCTACGGTCCCTAGTTCAGAGATTCCTAGATGGATGGAATATAATTTGTACCTGGTCTCTAAGCCACTGACTACAGAGGAAGGTTCAGAGCAGGTTTTTATTTTTATACTGACATGGAATAAAATTAAGCAAAAATTCTCTTTGAATCATATCTGGGACAAGTGGTGAATTTATTAGTGAATTCCTCTTTAAAACCTTTCCGTATTTAAAAGGAAAGTCTTTTTTCTCTTTTGGCTGTCCCCTTGTAGAGGTCATCAACTTTATCCGTCATCCTGTCCTTCACCAGAGCAAATAAGAAGGGCTCAGAGCTGATCTTTGATGCACACTCGACTCCACCTTGAACATCTCACCATTGTCTTATAGCTCTCACACATGATCTGCACCACTCTAACATACTTCTCTGCCACTTCAGACTTCCTCATACAATACCAGAACTCCTCTCTTGGCACCATCATACTTTTTCTCTAAATCTACAAAGACACATTGCATGCAACTCCCTATTACCTTTTTTCAATTTCTCCATCATCACCCTTAAAGCAAATACAGTGGAACCTCGGATTGCGAGTAACGTGGTTTACGAGTATTCCGCAAACTGAGCAAAGATTTGTAATAAATTTTTAATCGGAAACCGAGCAAGTATTAGTTTACGAGTGCCGAGTATCATGTATCACGCATGCGACTCTTATTTTGACATCGAGAGTCACTCTTGCGCTGTGGAATTCTTTTAATCTCTCTTGTGTGTGTGCGTGCGCGTAATTTGACCTGACACATACACAGACGCGCTCACAACCTGACAAACGCTTAGATAAGTAAATAAAAATACTATAATTTGTACGGTGCTTTTAAAATGGTCATTGTCTCAAAGCAGCTTTACAAAATCTAAAGAAAATTATAAGAAATTAAGATTATATAATGATATATAATTATATACAACTGAAAGGAAATTATATAAGGAAAGCATTGTAAATAAAGTTGTATTTATTCATAAATATTCTAAACAAATATTATAGTATTTATTTTTTATTCAATGACGTATTAGTATATACCAGTTTCGTTTGTCCATTGTGTGTTTTTATGTACTTATCTAATTATCCATATAGCTCATCGTTAGACTACATCGACTAAAATTCAAATCGGACATCTCGGTTTCTTTACTTATAAACCTTTATTTACAACGCTTCCGTTCCAGCTGCTAGAGAAGGAACAGCCAATCAGAAGCTGTGTGTGGAAGTCTGTGATTGGCTAGTTTTGTGGCAGTTTTGTAACACTAGACAAAGTTGAGCGAGGCAGAGTCGAGCACGCACAGAAAATAAATGTTGCATGCGCGTGCAGAGAACATGTCGAGGGAGCAGGGAAGACACTGCACGCGTAGAATTGAGCTGTTGAGCGCGCAGTGGAGACACTGCACGCGCATAGAGTGCTTTGTCTGCTCTCAAAATGCGCGCTCAGAATTGTGGCAGGAATATAACGCCATACTTTTTCACCCCCTCCCCGGCTTAACAAACACTGCTCTGTTGTGATTCTTTTTAAAGGTAAGGTGCTGGTTCATTTGTTTTGATTGTTTTTTTTCTTACTTTACAGCAGTGATTCCCTTAGTATGTTCATGCCAGTCTCAGTGTGTGTGTGTGTGTTGTGAAACTTAAAAAGCGAGGTGGGGAGAGGGAGGAAGAGTGTTACTGTGTAAAACGAGGTGAGGAAAGGGGCTAATTCCACCACACACACACACACACACACACACACACACACACACACACACACACGGCGCCTGCGCGCACCAACGGAAACACTTATCTGTTGGGATTTAATTGTATTTTTTTTAAAAGTAAAGTGCAGATTAATTTTTTTTATTTTATAGATTGTATTAATAATTTTTATGTATTTCATTTTTGGGGCTGTGGAACAAATAATTAGAGTTTTCATTATTTCTTATGGGAAAATGATAATTTGGTTTATGAGTGTTTTGGAACACGAGCCCTCTTCCGGAACGAATTCTGCTCGTAATCCAAGGTTCCACTGTACTGCATTTGTTGTAGTTTTTCACCTCTTTTTCTGTATACTCTGTATAAGTCTCATTGTCCACCTTTCCCGATGATATACCAAGCACCCTCCTACCCATTTCCCTGCTCATCTTAGCTGTAGTTATCCAGTCAAATGGAAGCACCTCCTGACCACCCATAGCCCGTCAAATCCTCCCTAAAAACTACACACATTCTTCCTTTTTTTCAACTTCCACCACTTTGTCCTCTGCTCTGCCTTTATCCTCTTCAGCTTCCTCACCACTAGGTTCACTTTACACACAACACAATCCTGTGTTGTCTGCCTATGCTTTTACATGTCACACTATGCTCCTGCCTTTTCTGGAAGAAAGTATTCACTACTGCTATTTCACAAAAATAGACTGATTACTCACTCACTCATCGTCTATACTGCTTTATCCTGTGTACAGGGTTGTAGTGGGACAGACCCCGAGGTGGGAATTGAACCCGGACCTTGGAGTTGCAAGGTGATAGTGCTAACCACTATGCCACCGTGCCATCTTGATTTCAGATGACATAATAACAACATAAATCATTTGATAAAAAATACAACACAGTATAACAGTACAATAACAATTAAGTGTTATAATGTATTATTATTGTTATACATAAATTATAAAACAAAAAAAGAATAGTAAGAGCACCAATCAAAATTATTTTTACTTACACTCAACTCTAAAGTAGGTCACATAATATCTGTAGAACTACAAGATAATTATCTGACTTACACTTTCAATTTATTGAAACAATTTTTGCAAAATGTTATACCACAATTCACATTCTCAGACATGACAATCAGAACGTAAACACCATTTTTAAGGGCTTTTAAAATTCCAATGTACATTAACAAGTTTCAGTAGAGAATGGTGATGTTAGAGTTGTTGTGACCAAATAGGAGCCTATGTACAGTCGCATAGTCTTATTTTATGCACCAAGTAGAGCGGTGCATGTGCAATTTAATAAATTATTTTCTTTTTTTTTGTTGGTCACTTCAGTTAATTGAATTGATGGGTCAGTTTTCCACTTTTTGAGTGATGCATATTTAAAATTTGCAAACACTAAAGGGTCTAAAATTTATTAATTCCTTTAGAATATACCTCAGATTTCTTGTCTAAGTGCATTTTCTTTTGCGTTTATGGGTGGTGGTGTAATATTGCCACACACTAGTAGACTGGACTGTGTTGGCAGGGGGGAAAAGAAATGTTATTGCTTTGTATGACACATGGCATTCAGCAATCAACAACACAAGATAAACAACATCTCAGTGATTATTATTGTTAGGTTTTGGATTTTGTGGCACATATTATTATTGTGTGAGCATAATTATGAAAAAAAAAACACCAAACTTTATTTAGTGCTACTGTTGACATTATACATTGATGAATATTTTGAGCATGGGCAATTATTATGATAAAATTGTCTAAGGTTTGTAAAAAATAGAATTCTATGGATTGTACAGTATCTTGCCCATACCCACATGAAGTGTATCATGAATTATTATTTATTTTCTGTAATTCATTTCCAAAAGTGAATATCTCATATTTTCCTGGCTATCTACATATATCTACATATTTTACATGTAAAGTAAAATATTTTTTGGCTTTATTTTTGATTATGGCTTACAGGTCATGAAAATAATAACTAGAGAGGTACATTTCCTGTAGAAAATGTGAGTGGTGCTTGCTGTGACATCATAGAGCTTGCCATGTCATAAATATAGCTGATGTTGGTCTCAGTGTCATGTCTATGGGACTTAGCTGATGTTTAGCTGAGTCATACAGCAGCTGATGTTGGTCTCATTGTAAAGTCTATGGGAATTTTGGGGGCAATTAACCGCCCACCCCTTAGTAAAGTCATAGCACCCCATTCCTGACCAAGCCACATGTTTTGACACACCATTCATGGGTCTACGACGAACGCTGCGGGACTAGTTACGCGCCAAACTTTTGTATGGAAGAAGAGCGGAACTGCTGGGGCAGTTTAACACTCGCCCCTTAAAAAAGTCATGTCAAGCCCCCTTTCCCCGATTAAACCCACATGAAATAAATTCCCGAATAAACCACACAATTTGCCACCTGTTTCATGGGTTTATGACGAACGGAAAGTGACGAGTCATGCACCAAATTCTCCATTTTAAGTCAATTGGGCAAATTTGGGTACCTGTTTTACCCCGGGGGTAAAACCTATACCCTCGTGCGGGGTATGTTCCAACAAAGATTGCAAGCCTCTTCAAATGTGGTCAATTTTAGTTTCCTACCAAATTCCCACTCGGCGCTTCAATCCGTCAAAGTTGGTCTCAATGTTAAGTCTATGACATTTTTTGGGAAGATTAATTGCCGCTTGATTAAAAGCCGCACGTTTTGACACCTCAAAGCATTGCTTCGCAAGCACCACTAATAAAAATAATAAAACTCCAGCATCTCAAATTATTAGGATTTTTTGTTTAAGATCAAACTGAAAAGAATTTGAAAACTTGTGAAAATTTTGTTAATTTGTTAATACTTGGTCAGTGGGTTGTATGTTTGTCATCTTCATTTTGACAATTCCCTATAGATTCTCTGAGGTTCAGGTCAGACGGGTTGGTTGGTAAAATCAAGCAGCAGCTTAAAATCTCCTGGTAGACAGCTGCGCTGATTATAGACT
>JAAGKR010013941.1:0-12781 GCA_011419295.1 Clarias macrocephalus
TGTGACCATACCTAACTGTCATCTCTCCTTATTTTCTGTTCTCTCCTTTTCTTCTCTCTCCTCTCTCTCTCTCTCTCTCTCTCTCCCTCTCTCCTTTCCCTCTCTCTGTCTCTCTGTCGAGCTATACATGTTCGCTCCTGAGTTACCAGTGATCCAGACCCCTCTTCCCTCTGGACCCTGAACTGGTCCTGGAGTCCTGCTTCTGGTTGGAGATCTCGTCGCATGGATGCCCCGTGTGGTCTGCCTGGATTTGTATGGTGGCTGGGGATGGTTTCCATTAAGACTGTCCTATCATCGATTGATGCTCTGGGGACCTGTGACTTCAGTTGTTTGATAGCTCAGGACTGGAATCTCCTACAGTCTACCTGAGCCTCCAGGAACAAACTGGACTCCTTTTAATTTTAACACATCTCCTGTTACACTGAACTTCCAGTACACATTATTAAGTTGATCAATCCCTGCTATCCGTTATCACCCAGATGAGGATGGGTTCCCTGTTGAGTCTGGTTCCTCTCAAGGTTTCTTCCTATTACCATCCCAGGGAGTTTTTCCTTGCCACCGTCGCCCTCGGCTTGCTCATCAGGGACAATTTTATCATTTTGATTCATACACATTGCATACAGACTTACTTCTTTTTATTGTGTAAAGCTGCTTTGCGACAATGTCAATTGTTAAAAGCGCTATATAAATAAAATTGACTTGACTTGACTTGACATAGGCTCCTGGCCCCCTGTGACCCTGAATACAGGATTAAGCGGTATAGATGATGAGAGAGTGATATGACCTTACCAAGAGACCGGGTATAGAGAGAGAACAGAAGACGACCAAGTACTGAGCCCTGTGGGAGACCAGTAGAGTGTCTGCGGGGGGCACATGTGGATCCCCTCCATGTCACCTAATACGACCTCTTTTAGATCTCTAGATCTTCTAGGTAATAAGCACCAGGTATGAGAGTAAGTAATAGGAACAAAACAAAGATCATGACCAAGCTAAAAGAAAAATGAACAGACCAAGTCTACGAAAAGAGAAAAGTAAAAAGACAAATCCAAGAAAAGAGCATGTGGAAATAGTGTGCTAAAAGAAAAGTATAAATAAAAAGATAAAGAAAAGAGAAAACCCACAAAAAGGATAACAAATGGGAGTTTTGTGTTTGTGTTTCAGTTGAAAAGAGACTCCCATTTTGAGGATACCAGTTTGTTTTCATTGTCTCCATCTTTGTGTTCAATTAATAAACCCATCTTATCTCTGAACAGGAAGGGCTTTCCTGTAAAGTGTGTACAATCACCCCTGGAGCTCACATTACACTGCTCCCTTCTGAAGGCCTGCACTGGGGCTCTTATATAAACTGTAACATCTCACGACATGTTTTGTATTATTGTCCTGCTGCATAGCCTGGATGGCCAGACATTCTTCAAGATTTTCTGGTAAAGCTCAGAGTTCACAGTTCCATCAATTATGACGTCCAGGTCCTGATGCTGCAAGCATCACACTACAATCTCAATGTTTGACTTTTGGTGATCAAAAATTGATGTGTAAAAGTTCTTTTGGGGAACTTTTACACATCAATGTATGATGTGTAGGGATGCACACCTTCCAAAAAGTTAAACTCTTGTCTCATCCGTCCACAGAATGTTTGCCCAAAAGTCTATAATGCGGCTAATCAAGATGCTTATTGGTAAATTTGAGATGAGCCTTTGTGTTATTTCTTGGTTAGCTGTGGCTTTTGCCTTGGAAGTCTCCAATTGATGCCATTTTTCCCAGTCTCTTTCTTATAATTGAATCATAAACACTGACCTTAATTGACGCAAGTGAGACCTGCAGTTCTTTACATGTTGTTCTGGGTTCTTATGAGCTCCTTCTAAACACAGTTAAACAATCAGGCTGATCTATCAAGGAATGGGCGCCTGTCAGTGTCAGAGCATTCAGCCATCGGAAATCTGTGCAGATCCACAAGCTACCATCTTTTTTCCACACAAATATCAATGGTGAGATATTCGCTTGTCAACTTAAGAATGAAGCCTTTCTCCACCATATCAGAAAGGGGCAAGTCTTAGTTTCTGATAAAGAGCTGGAGGAACCCTCCTGTGTGGTATGCAAAAAGGTTGTTCATCAGTGAGAAGAATGTGATGTGTGTAACCTTTGCCCTCTCCACAGTACAGTGGGTGCTTGGAAAAAAATTCTTAAAGTTATTTAGCAGTTGGAATCTCAGACTTACCAGAATTACTGACCTATGAAACATTGGTCACATGTGAAGAAGAGACTATTTTTAAGTACTGAAACAAAATTACAAAAAGCAATATCATTAGTTCTTAAGGTTAAAAAAAAAACTTTCAAGGCTATGGTGTTGGAGGACATGTCTGTAGCATGCCTACTGTCTATCCTTAGACAGATAATTGGGTTCAGAGGACAAACAGAAAGGCAGCTAATTTCTCTTATGGTGTTTTGTTTTCTGTTTGAACAAATACGTGTATGAAAGAATGTATTTGTATGTGTGTCTTGCAGCAAAGTATAATGTCATTCACTTCTGTTATAATGTCAGCTTTAAGATAATTTCTGGGATAATATCGCTCTGGTTCTAATAATAATAATAGAAGTGCTTTCATCACACAACAAAACCACTGCTGATGGCATACATGAGCTCATCTTAAATTTTTTTCACACATTAATGTTTACATTTTCTATGTTTTTTTTTTTTTTTTACGGCATGTACAGGCACAGACAAGGACACAGATAGATAGACAGACAAAATACACGTTTGTCTTACTTTGCTCATAAAGACCATCTATGAAGAACATGATGTTCCTCGTGCAAATTATTATCACACATTCTGCTCTTGGACTATGCATCTGTTTATTCTCCACATGGTTTCACAAAAACTTTAAACTCCTCATCTTTATTTCCAACAAGACTTATTTCTAACAACAATAAAATGCATCAATTTAAGCAAACAAACAAACCTATCACAAGCAGCTTGTGAAAGTGTTCTGAGTCTTCCTGGAATGGAGAGAGAGAGAGAAAAACAAATCATCAAGTGTTAAATCTGTTTTTAAAACAGCTGCATAAAATTAGTAATTAACCTGTGTTTATGCATTGCCCTGAGAAAAAACAAAACCACACAAAACTCCACACAAATATGCACACACAAACATTTCCTGACCAAAATTGTTAGTGCCACAATAATTGAAAAATGTTCCTTATCGTGACTAGTATGGGGGACTGGCATAATTTATTTTAGTCACAAAGAGACTGAATGATTGTCTACACGATGAGTGAGTGATCACTCACTCATTCATCATCTATACCACTTTATCCTATATTCAGAGTTGCAGGGGGCCTGGAGCCTATCCCATGAGACTTGGGGCACGAGGTATATCCTGGAGAGGATGCCAATCCATCACAGGGCACACACACTACGGGCAATTTGGGGACACCAATTAGCCTAAACTACAGGTCTTTGTACTCTGGGAGGAATCCGGAGTACCTAGAGGAAACTCACCAAGCACCGAAAGAACATGCCATCTAAAAACATTTCACTATTATGGCCATCCGGATATTCAGTACAACAGCCTGACCTCAAAAGTGATATCGCTTTCGTACAACAATTCCACGAACACAATTTATCATCAACAGATTATGATTTGTTTGGTAATTTAATCAGTTATGTTGCTCCACTGTCACATATCCTTCTGCGACTGTTGAGCTGTAACCAACAATTAGCAACCAAACGTTAGAGTACATAGCAGGGGTGAAAGTACTTTTAAAGGTACCCTGTAGGTACTACAGGGTGGGTGAAAAGTAATTAGGCATTAAAAATTGGTAATAAAGTCTATATTTTTTTAAAAATTGACTGAAACAAACTCCGCCACCACAGGTGTTTCAGGGAGCACCGGTCTCCAACAAAATGTTGGGGGTTCGGTCACCTCCTGTCATACTTCAGGATACCGAACATCTAACACCCCCCATCCAGCCGAAGTGTCAAAACTTGTGCCCCTTTCGGAGAAGCTGGCAGCGTGGAAACTACTGCCAGGCATATCTCCTTGGGTACAAAGGACTGTAGCCACAGGCTACAGGTTATAGTTTGCACATTGTCCTCCGCATTTCAACGGTGTGGTCTCCACTTCCATGAAACCGGAACGAGCACATCTGCTGGCCCAGGAATTACAGACACAAAAGTTCCATTCTTGACCATGCACCCAGTCGTTCTCAAAGCCTTCTGTCCTTAGCCTTTTACAGCTCCGGAGCAGGAAAGACTTCACTTACTGTGTCCAGTACGTGCTCGTCAGATTTACGTCCACCGCACTAGCCAGTAGCGTCAGTCAGAGCAGCTTCTCATTTGCTATGGGGGCTGCAACCGGGGGGCGGCCACCCCTAGACAGACGCTATCACATTGGGTGAGAGATAATATTGCCCTAGACTATGAGGCGCGTGGTCACACTTCACCTCTGGGAATCAGGGCTCATTTGACCACGGAGATTGCCTCATCAATTGCTCTGGCAATTGTCCCCTTGCAGCAGGTGTGTGATGCGGCAGCCTGGTCCTCTCCGCACACGTTTGTTAGATTTTATAGTCTGATGTCAATGCTACTCCGGGCTTGCGGGTGCTCAAGTCAGCATCCCAAAGCTAGGTCTGAGACCTCTTTGGCTATTGTGCGCACACGCTACACAACCTGGGGGTCCAGACACTTGCAGTGCAGCGGCGTTGTTATTCTCGTTCCCATAGCATTTTCACGCAGCATTGTGTACAGCTTTGCTGTAACCCTGTTCCCTGATAAAGCGGGAACGAGATGCTGTGCTTCAATGCCGCACTGCTGGCGTGAATAGACCTCCTTTCAGACAAAACTGACTTGAGGATGTTTCCGGTTCACTCCTATTTCTAACCTGTAGGTGCACCTAATCAGATGACGTCACCTGACTGAGGTTATAAGCCAAAACTTTTTGGCGTATTTGATACACACAGGCTTCACAACCAGAGAACAAAGAGATGTTCCCATAGAGTTTTCACGCAGGATCTTGTTCCCACTTTAACAGGGAACAGGGTTACAGCAAAGTAACCTGAGACGTTTCTCTGTATGTATCAACTAATTCTAGTTGAGAATAGCCTCAGCTAACTAACTATTCTGGTGTCGAATCCCAAATAATGTAAAATGGAAGACGTCTGTGCTACGTATGTTATAGAATCCCTTGTTCCACACACCAAGCAATGCCCATTTTAAAGGGTTAACTAGTATTATAACACCTATCACGTGGAGTGATGCATATAGTTATGCATCCTATTGCTATTAAATTTTTAAAACACATGGAATGGCCATCATCAGTCAGATTGTTGGTGGTGGTCTTTCGGCTGCTCCTGGCAAGGGGGCGCCACAGTGGACCTTAAAATCCACATATACAAGCTTGGCACAGGCTTTACGCTGGATGCCCTTTCTGACACAACCCTCCCATTTTATCCAGGCTTGAGATTGGTGTTGCATCCACATAGCATTCAGAAAAAAACACCTATCACTGAGTCAACATTGCTCACTATCATCAATCAGATTACTGATTATTTTTACTAAGGGTTACTAACTCTAATTTACTTTTGTTTATATGATTACTCACTGTAGTTAATTTATGTATACAATTAGTAACTGTAGTTCTTCTGTTCTTATATACAATACAAGCATCAATTTAAGGTGCTTAAATTGCTCTATAAACCCAGAAGGCCATGTGAAATATGCCACCAATCCTAATATACCAGCCAAAAGACTACTTGTATAGTGGAAGTCAAAAAGGGATAGGGATAGAATCACAGAGTCTGCATCTTAAAGCATATTGGAGAATCATGGTCCATGAAATGTGGCCTTAATTCAACACACATGCCAATATTAGCTAATCAACTCTCACATTAGAGGTAAAAATAAAATGATAATAAACAAAACAGATGAAATACAGCCTGGAATTGCTCTAGAACAAAGAATGGAAAATCACAAGCAGCAAAGCTCATAAGTCACATCAACATTTATTAATTCCATTAATTATTAATTTATCTTCAATGAGCACTGTAGCCTGGTTTGTATCCAGAAATATATGGTATCTTTGAGGCACTGGGCATGAAGCGGAAATACCCTATAGATGGGATGCGAGTCAGTTGTAGGGACACACTTTCACACCTTGGGAAAATTTAGTATAGTCAATCCACTTAAAGATGGTTTTGAGAAGTGAAAGATAGACAGAGAACATAGAGGAATCTGACACTGACATAGGGAGAACATACAAAATCCACTAAGATAACTCAAACCCAGGATCAAACCTGGGACTCTGGTGGTGATAGGCCATGATACTAAAAACTGTGTCAGTGGCCTGATCACTTCTGTAACTTCTTAGATGAATCTTAGATGAATGTGATTTGTATAACACTTTTAACAACAGAAATTGTTACAAAGCAGCCTGACAAAAAAATCATATATACAATAGTTACCAGAGTTTTCCTCTGGTTCTTATATATACAATAGGAACCAGAGGAAAAGGTAGCCTAGCATTGTCTAATTTATCCCAGATAAAGGATAAACAGTAAACAGTACACACACACAGTGGGTGTGACAAAATGTGAGGAGTTCTAGCATGAATTTGATGAACATTAAGGGAAGGTATTGAGTTATAAAGATGTTGTTGTTGTCAATGTGCTCTTGGTCTGTCGGTATTGATTGGGGTTAATTGCAGTACGATGCACTATTGCGAGCGCCCTGCGGATACATCTTGGCCCCAACTCGGCCTTGTCCCACTGCGTGGCTCCAGCAACCCTTTTTCAGATTCTTATTTGCTCTGATCCCTGTGCAATCGAATCTCCGTCCAGACTCTTGTTAATCGCATTGACCTTTTGATAATGCCATTGCTATTGAACCTTCTACAAAGGTCCTTTAACAAAATCACTGAAAAGCTAACTAAAATAACTAAACAAATAAATAAAGTAAACTTGCTTTTAGGAGCATTGTTGCCAGAATGGACATATAGATTTTGATGAAATACAATATGTATGATATGTATGCATTTAGTGGTACTTCAGTGGATGGGTTGACAAAAATATCAGATATGCTTTTTGTTACACACTGCCTGGGTAATAAAATAGTCATTTCAGAAAGGTCACATTATTGGTCTGCATCAATCAACAAAAACAACTAAAGAGAGTTTAAATTACTGGAATTGAGGTAACATTTCCCCAAAACATTATTAAATTGTGGAAGATTAGTGGAGAAACATCAACCCTGCAGAAGAAATGTGGTTTGAAAAAAGTAATGAATGAAGTCTAGGTTTAGGCTCAGCAATGTTATGTGGCAATAAAATTAAGTCAGCTCACTAACTGAACGTACTGGATGGAACAGGCATGGTCCTGGACTCAGGTTGTGAAAGAGTGGATCTGGGAGAATGAGACATCATTTACACACATGAATTGTCCATCATGTTGTGCACTAGGAATAGGATGTAGTTAATGCTAAAGGCTTAGATTGTGCGATTTTTTTCTTTAGCAAGGCATTGTAAATGGAGTTGATCAGCACAGAAAAGTGTAATGTCCAACTTGTGACTCAAAACCTTTTTTTAAATAGATGTCTCAAGCTACAACCACTCACACCTTTTTGTCAGTATGGTTCAGGTTAAAGTTTGGTAAAACCTTATCATGCAGCTGAATGGTCGATCCTTATGAAGGATTAATATAATTCCTAGTTAATCAGTGACCATCCAGAGCCCAGACTAGGACAAACAGGCTAACCCGATCTTCTGCTAGTTGCATGAAGTTGCCACTCAGGTTTCAACATATAGAGACTGTGGTAGAAAGGCTAAGAGAGTCTGTTTTTCACAATTGGTTAGGTTTAAGAAGAAGAGTGTCTGATTTGTTAAGTTTTAAGATGGATTAAAAGAAGAAGAATTATTGCTTTTTGTGTCCGCCACACCTCGATACACATACCGGTTGAGACAGAACTGGGAGAGATGACAAGTGCAGGCGCACACATCTGTCTGAAGATCTCTGTTTATTATCAGCGAAGAGAGCATATTTAAGCTTTTGGCCAGGTGCCCTGTGTCACGTACATCCCATACATCAAAAGAACCAGTCATTAACATGTGAGTCAAAGAGACAGACAGATGATAGGAAATACATTAGCCATTTGCAGGTCAACAAAAGGGTTGCATAAGACACCACTGTTTTGGATGTAGGGTGTGGTATCACATAAGGAGTCAGGAAGCACAATGATGGTGTTGTCATCATATTATAAATCCTTACTAATACTAACTTTTGGATTAAATATAATATTTAATTCAAAACTAACTTTTGGATTAAAATGTAGAAACTATAGTGACGTTTGCACAGCCCAAAGTTATCTCAGATCATTATCTCATATCACGTAAAGTGTGTCCTAGTAGTAATGTATGTGCATTGCTACACTGCTGTATTAAACATACAGGCTTATCAATTTCTGCACAGAACTTTTCTCAGTAATCTTCCAAAGTTTTCAGCAATGTTTGGGTTGCTCTCTGACCTCACAGTACTCGATCAGGTGACTAAATGTTTAAAGTCAATGTTCTATAATAGCCTAGATAATGTAGCCCTACTTCCAAAAGTTATTAGAAAAAGTAACACCCTGTTATAGTGATAAACATACCTTAAAACAAGCAGATGGAAAACTAGAATGTAAATCGTGTCTACTAAACTGGTAGTATATCAAGCAGCATGGAACAAGAAACAACAAAAAAAAGCTCTTAGTGCTGTAAGATCAACAAATCTCTAGAAGATTACAATAACTATATATTCTTTTTTGAGACTGTACCAAAATTAACTAGGAATAAGCCCTCCAAAGAAACATGCATACCAATAACGTAGTAGTGAGAATTTTTTAAATAACAAAATGTAAAATATCCTGCAAAAAAAAAACATAATTAATTAGACTTCAAAAACAGACAATTAAATAAATATTCATGCAGGTGATAGGCTAACTATATCAGATCATAATATTTCACTCCCCTTCAAAAGACTGAACCAATTTCACTTAGCGCAACTTTTATTAAAATCTTTAAAGACAACCTGTGTTGTGTCCTGCTTTTGGATCCTCCCAGTCTGTCTTCTTTCTGGCATCAGCTCAAGGGCAGCAAAGTGGTATATAACCTACAACTGGCCTCTGATCAGGGTTGTGTCTCCTTGCTTTTGTTGCTTAACCTTAGTGTAGTTTTTGACATCAGAAATCGTACTATTCTCCTTGACAGATTAGAAAATGCTCTGTGAGGTAAGGGAACTGCCTTCTTCTGTCTCAGGTCTTATTTGACCATCGTTATCAGTTTGTAGATGTAAACTTTACATGCACTAAAGTAAAGTTTGCCATTCCACAAGATTCTGTTTTAGACCTACTGCTATTTTCTCTCTATAGTTTACCATTGTGCAACATAAGGATGGTATAGTATACAGCATAGTTTTCACTGTCATGCTGATGTCAGTTACTGTATATGTCTCAGCAAAGTAAAATGAGAGACACCATTTAAATAAAGTTAAGGAATGTAGCCACTGGCAGCTATTAAGTTCCTTCATTTTAATTCTGACAAGATAGCATTACTGGTCCTAAAACCACATGCAGCTAGAAGTAAGTTTTCTGATAGCAAAGTAACTCTAGCTGTTCTGTTTCATCATGTGCATCTTATCCACTCTGCTTTGGCTCCCAGTGAAATTTCACATTGATTTTAAAATACTACTGCTGTATTTACCTATAAAGCACTAAATGGTCTCGCACCACAGTATCTGAGTGAACTGAGACCCTGTCTGTACTTTGTACTTTTGATCAACAGGGACAAACTGATCATTATAATTTATACACATTTACTTACATTTTTCTCATTTATTTCCAGTTATTTATGCTGTAAAGCTGCGCAGGGACAATATGCATTGTTAAAAAATTATAATTGAATATACAGTAAATGTGCTTATCCTAATATGATGATGATTCTATAATAACAGATTACCTGGGGTATTGAACGGAGGATAGTCCTCACAAAAGAATTTAAAACATGGATTATTGTTGCTTTTCTAAATGTATAATGCAAGTTATTTAAATCAAATATAGAAGGAGGTTTCTAAAAATCTAAACTTACTGCAAATTACAAGCATATTACAAACCTTTGAAACATGATTTAATTACACTAATCCCTTCTCAATAACACTCATTACCTAATACATTAACTAATACCATTACCTAATACAGATGTCTTGTTCATAGCTTCTTCTTGGGATGATTCCAATGTAGTGTTGATGAAGTTGAAGTCACAGCTTGATCTTAATTCACCATTTCCATTTTGTTAATTCCATATTTTATCTAGCTTTATGTCTATAAAACCATAAATATGTGTTGCATTTACCAGTGTTCCCAGAAGAGGCACAAAGAAAAATATCTAATTCTACAGAATCCCTGCTGAGTCTGACACAGAGCACAGATTCAGGTGGAAAGTGTTATATAACAGTAGCTTATTCAATATATCTACTGTGGTTAACATTTGCCATTTTTTAAATATTTGAATCCTCTGAACATTCAACAGAAAGACATCTGACCTGATCTTAGATTGTATTTAAACGCAAATCCTAAGGTTGATAATGTAAAATGATCACAGCAGGTAGACATAGCTGAACAATCACTGTAATGAAATGATAACATCTAGTCACATAATTGCATACTGGGAATGAAATTCAGCCCTAACAGGTTACATAGTAACCTGTGTCTATCAGCAGGGTTGTTTTATAAGCACAAACGAAATTGCTATTTATTATGTAGGGTAGTCTTTAATTTAATGTTTATCTTCCCACTTTGGTTTTCTCCTCAAAAAACATTGCTAGTCACTTTAAGATGTTGTCAGCCAAACAGCAGGTTGATTGCAGCACACAATATTTAGCCTTGATTTTTCTAGAAAGGTAATGCACTTTAACTAGCTCATATTAATCTGAGAGTGACCAGTGAGCCCAGTTCCAGGGCACACTCAAAACCCTCTCATGCACATCCCAAATGAGAGCCATGTGCAAAGGTAGAGGACACAAAACTTAGGTAGAAATTGTATGAATTTTGTTTTTAATGTGTTGCTCTTTTCTGTTTTGTTTTCTCCTATTGATATTTGTCTGGGTGTGCCTGATGGTCAGCATACCTGTTAGGAACCTCCACTAGAGGTCACTGTTCATGTCTGTCTGTAGTTTTTGTTGGTCGACTCAGTTTCCCAGAAGGCACCTCAGTCAGGTGATGAGTGCTCACCTGAACTGAGGTGGCTCATTAAAGTGTCTATAAATAGCAGTTTGTTCTGGGAAACTGGGTTGAGCATTATTTGTTGTTGAATGTTGATTGTTTGTTGGTTTATGTTTGTATATCCTATACCGTCATGTGGGCATTCCTTTTTGTTTATTTAAATTTATATTTGGTTTATGTTTTGTAACCTTTGTTTTCAGAGGGCTCTAGTTTTGTTTTCTGTATGTTCCTTGTTCTGATGGATTCATGGAGCTGCCTTGTTCAGTGTTTAGTTAGGCTGTGTCTCCTCCTGTGTAAGTACTGTTCTGTGTATCCCCAGTGTCTGCCTTCTTGTCTAGTTCTTTGTTTGTTGCTTTCCTTTTCTGTTTGTAACCCCATGAGTGCTTAGCCACTAGCAGGCCTAGACCGCTAGCAGGCCTAGACCGCTAGCAGGCCTAGACCGCTAGCAGGCCTAGACCGCTAGCAGGCCTAGACCGCTAGCAGCTGGTTCTGGTTGCTAGCAGGCCTAGACCGCTAGTAGGCCTAGACCGCTAGTGGCCTAGACCGCTATCGATTGACTGCTAGTGGTTCTGGTTGCTAGTAGGTTAGCTGCTAGTTTGAAATAGCCTTATGGGTGCCCTGCTTCTTGTCTCCTGTTTTCTCTTTAGGTCCGTACTAACTCCATTAGATACTAATCCGGTTATGTCAGCATCCTGTGTCTCCATATTCCGTGTAGCTACTAACCCCACTAACCAGTCCCTGTCCCTCCAGTCCAGTCCCTGTCCCTCCAGTCCAGTCCCTGTCCCTCCAGTCCAGTCCCTGTCTCTAGTTCCAGCCACGTCCTGTCCAGCCTTGTCTCTAGCTCCCCTATGTGTCCTTAATTAGCTCCAGCTCCATGTCTCCTTATCCTCAGTCCCCTGTGTTAGTCCTCTGTTCCTTGTCAGTTCTCAGTCCTCTGTGTTAGCGCGCCGTTCCTTGTTAGCGCGCCGTTCCCTATATCTTTCCTGAGCCCTAGTTTTAGTTTACGTTTGTTGTTTTGGTTCCTTTGTTGGTTTGTGTCTGTTTTGAGTTTTGTTAAAGACAATTTCGGTTTGCACACCCCTCTGTATTCATGCCTACGATATATGCCCTCGGCATCAGCCGGTCTAGCCAAACCCACCAGCTAGACTCCACATGACAGAATGCTCGACCACAAGGGCATAGCATAGGTGGGCCCCCCCGGGAGATATTTTTGGGGGGGGGGGGGCTGGGACCGTAACGCTGGGGCAAGCAGGCGGAGGGTAGTCGGCTTGCCCTACAGCTGAACTATGAAGGTCCCACAAACACCGCTTCCAGAGCCTCACGGGGAGGCTCCAACCCTTCGTCCCCGAGCCTCACGGGGCGGCTCCAACCCTTCGTCCCCGAGCCTCACGGGGCGGCTCCAACCCTTCGTCCCCGAGCCTCACGGGGCGGCTCCAACCCTTCGTCCCCGAGCCTCACGGGGAGGCTCCAACCCTTCGTCCCCGAGCCTCACGGGGAGGCTCCAACCCTTCGTCCCCGAGCCTCACGGGGAGGCTCCAACCC
>JAAGKR010013942.1:2500-10000 GCA_011419295.1 Clarias macrocephalus
AATGATCAGATGGTCCCTGATGAACGAGCCGAGGGCGACGGTGCTGAGGGAAAAACTCCCTGAGACGGTCATAGGAAGAAACCTTGAGAGGAACCAGACTGAACAGGGACCCCATCCTCATCTGGGTGATAACGGACAGCAGGGTCTATATAATGACATCATGTGTGTTAGGCAGTGGAAGGTCAGTATAACAGAAGTTCTTTAAATTAACATGGAGTCCAGTTCAGCACAGGGACGAGTCAGCAGGTGCAGAGGGCAGATGGGGGTCTGGATCACTGGGAGCTCAGGAGCAGCATGTGTAGATCCAAACCATCATGAAGCAGAATCCAGCTGGAGCAGGTCCTTCTCTGGATGCCTCAGGATCCTCTCAGGGTTCCTCGGTCTACTGGAGCTGGAACAATCTCCTGATGCCTCTGGATGGGTGGAGAAATACAGAACAGAATATTAATTAACTGAATACAGTGAGAAGCTTCATAACACTAATGAAGACCGACAGTCTTTAACTAACGACTAATTCCTGCAACTACTCTCAATTAGTGAACATACAGTAAGTACATTGTGCATGTTGGAGATTTATAGTTTTAACTTTCCTAAACATTTAATTAATGATTAAATTTTAAAAAATGTTCGCTACAGAGGTGACGTCACTCGGTACGGAACTTTAACAAACATCCACCTGAGAATGAAACTGAAAATTGAAAAATACTTAATATAGAGGAATCATACAACATTTAAACAATGAGATAAACAATTATATAATAAACAGCGTTCTGTGTTATTTAGATAATTTACCTAAAACTAAGTAAAAAATAATTTAGTGAGTTAATTTAGTTAGAAAGGACGTAACTTTGTTAGTAAGTTAGTAAATAAATATGTAAGTTAATGAGTTTGTAAATAAAGAACGTAATAAGTGAGCACCTGTACATGAATAAGGAAATACGTAGGTTAGTTAGTAGAGCTGTAGGTAAGTAAGCGTGTTACCGAGGAACAGGTCTGCTATGAACTGGAAGCTGTTGGAACACCAGTATCACTGTCTCCAGTCAGGCCAGTTTTACCAGTATCACCATGGAGTGAAAGATAGAAGCTCCAAAATCCACACCTCTAAGCTCGACTGTAGTTTGTAGCTCACTGCATTGACACAGAAAACCTTCTGGAGGAGCTTTCTGAGGTTCTGAATAGATCCTTACAAACATCAAATATCTAAGAAACAAGTAGATCTTTAGTCGTTGCTTAAAGGTTAGTTTTTTAAAGTTGAGGCCTTAAACCCCAAGAACACTGTAGCAGCTGTTGGTGGTGGGAGCATCACATGCTGAGGCTGTTCTGCTGCAGGTGGACCAGGTGCCTGGAATCATGAAGAAGGAGGAGAACCTCCGAACTCTTCATCGGAACCTCCAACAGAACACTGAACCCAAAGGCACATAAGAGCTGGATGTGGAATACAGCAGGTCAAACTTTAAGCTTTTCTGGACTCTGACGAAAGTGTGATTAAGGGTCAGGACCATGGCAGGAAAGCAAGAGATTTAACTAAACACCACTGATTCTGCCAGGAGGACACGTCAGATATCTAACCAGAGTTCTGCCAGGAGCTTTCTGATGGTGACCAAAACCAAAAAGTGGTGCTGTGTGCAGAATTCTGCTCCTGTGTTGATAGTGTGAAACCCAAAATAAATTAAAGCTTCTGCTGTAAACTCTTGAGGTTTTCTTCTATCAGTGTGTGTGTGTGTGTGTGTGTGTGTGTGTGTGTGTGTGTGTGTGTGTGTAATCATTCTGCTCCAGATAAAGAGCAGTTTGATGACATCACTGAAAGCTCAATATTGACATTTCTCCATCCTGAATATGAGAGCGCGACCTGTCTGTCCCTCTCTGTCTCTCCTTGTCTTTCCTTCTCTCTCTTCACATCTCACTCATTTCTCTCGCTCTGTTCTCTCCCAGGAGGAATTTACTAAAGTAAAGTGTGTGTTGGTATTTTTTTCCTAGACTGAAGTCAGACGTGAGAACCGAATGCCTTTGAGTTGAAAGCAGCTGTTTGATGTGATCCGTGTCGCTTGGGTTCAGGTTTACATCACGGACACGGGCTGGTTCATGACGCGTTTGTGTACGATGTCCTGAACCGTGTGTGTGTGTGTGTGTGTGTGTGTGTGTGTGTGTGTGTGTGTGTGTGTGTGTTACATGATAGGGTGATGTGCCGTACTGAGGCATAACTCCAATCCAGCCAAACACACGCATGTTCAATATTTTACTTCTGGAATATTCCATATTTTTCTGCTGAAGCTTTGAGTTTCTCCAGTCGGATTGTTGAACCAGTTCATATCTGTGTTTATTCAGCTTTACTGCTCGTGTTGATTGAAGGTCAGCTCCATTTTTATTCGCCAGATACTCTCTCTGTCTCTCTCTGTCACACACACACACACACACACACACACACACACACACTGTCTCTTTCTGCTTTTTCCATCTCCTCATCTGTCTCTCCTCCATCACCGGTGCGGCGTGTGACAGCGTGAGCTCGGATTCTGATTCTGACAAGGCAGGAAAAAATCTCCAAAGCGCTGACATCCTACAGCTTATAACCACAGTTACCATGGCAACGACTTAACTATTTACATTCAACCATATCATGGAGTTTTCATTATATATATATATATCGTGCTGTGAAAAAGTATTTGTCCTGTCCCGAATATTATTCTTTTTTTTTTGTCACGCTTAAGAGATTTTTTCTTATCTGTTTTATCTCTGTTTTTAGATCATATTGCTTTTTATTCTTTAGATATGTTAGCATGCTTCACCTGTCAGTCAGGTTCCATTTTAAGGTTTTTTTTATTCAACAGTAATCAGGTGTGGATGCGGAAAGTGAAATTTAACTCAGCTTTCCAAAAATCACGGTTCATTCATGATTTAGCAAGGGGGCAATTACTTTTTCACATAGGGTCAGGCAAGCTTGGACAGCTTTTTTTTCCCCTAAATAAATTAAATTAAATCTGCATTTTGTATTCATAGTGTAATATTAAACTTTATTTGATGATCTTTTCATTATTTAAGTTTGACAAATATGCAAAAAAAAAAAAAATAATAATAATAATAATAAAAACAAATCAGGCAAATACAGTTTTACACCAGCACTATATATAAAACCCTTAACTTTACATTCATGGATTTATTCATTATTTAGTTCATTTTAAAATGATAAAATTTTCTAAAATCCATTTATTTCTCATTAATGATTCATTATAATTATGAGATGTTTATTAATTACTCTCTATATGTTATGTTTCTATTGTTAGGACTGTATTTCGCTGTCCATGTGTCCAACCACTGAAGTACTAATTTGCCATCATGCTTAGAGGTCAGAGCAGTTGCCCCTCAGGTTACTGAACCCCGGTGTTGAGCTTCAGGGTGCTGTTTAAAATGTTCCTGCTAACGCTATTAGCCGCGCGCCCTGTGTTTATGGTGTGTTTACGCCAGCGTGTGATTGACGTGTTATGTAAGGACTTGTTTGTTTGAATTTAAGGCTTATGCCTCTGTTTATTTGGCAGCTTGGGACAAAATATTGACTCACGCCGCGCAGTCGTGTGTAAACGCTCTATTCGAGTGGGCGTGTCCGAGCGATGATGATCGACAGCAGTGTTTCTTAAGCAGCGTAAACGAGTGTTTGGTAGAATCCGCGCTGGAGACGTGTGTAGGAACGACAGGGTGATGTTTCTACAAGGCTGCTGCTCCAGCTGGTGACTCAGGAGTGTGTCGGCGTGATGCTGTTCGGGAAGTTTGGACCTTAGAGGAGGAATTAAAGTAAGATGGCGGAGTGTGTGTGTGTGTGTGTGTGTGTGTGTGTGTGTGTGTGTGTGTGTGTGTGTGTGTGTGTGTGTGTGTGTGTGTGTGTGTGTGTGTGTGTGTGTGTGTGTGAGTGTGTGTGTGTGTGTGTGTGAGTGTGTTTACTATAAACCTCCCTTTTACTGAGGGCAGAAACTGAGTGTGTGAGTGTGAGTGAGCACCTGATCACATCTCATCATCTAATCACTTTATTTCACGTCTCGATTAAGTTTTTTCATCTTCGGCCGTCAGCTCTATTTGTTCTCTCGTGCAGACAAACAACAGGCAAAAGGACAGAAAACCTCTATTAAATAGCTCATAAACAGTTATTATCTGTACACTGGATATTTTCCATATTACTGTTTCTCACTGGAGAATAAAACGCTTAAATACTGTAAAGTTATTCTATAATATCATAATAAATCTACATTTCTTAAAGACGTCACAGAGACGAACTCGCTCACATGCCTTGTGTGTTTCGTTTGACTCTGTGAGAGGAAATAAAAACACCAGTTTTGAATCACAGCACATTTTTATTTCACAAACTTTTACAGATAAAACGTTTATTGACACACAGACGTCCGGCTCGGCTTCACGCCACGCGGGTCATTTACAAGGACTGAGCTTTTGTACACACGACGATGCACAAACATAACTCGTGTTTTTGTGTTTTATGTTTGTTTTTGGTTATAATAAAGTCCTCCATCACTATAATAAAAGATAAAGTGCAGATAAAACTATTATTATTACTATTATTATTATTATTGTTAGAATGAACACAGCAAAAATGTATGAGTAATACACACACACACACACACACACACACACACACACACACAGATTGAGCTGTAAGAGACAGAGGTACACATCATATACAGAATTTACAACAGATGTCTGAGTTGAGTTTATTAAAAAATAATTAGTAAAAAATAAATTTATCATTGATTTAAATTGACATTAAAACAACTAGAGAATAAACATGAATTTAGAAATTAACCACGCCCACACCTTTAACCACACCCCTTACACATTCTGGTCACTTGCTCTCCCATGATTCCTTGTGCACAAACTCAAACTCTGCTTTAACTCAAAATAAACAGAAGTGAATATTATTTCGAATTTCTTTCTACTTCTAATTTGCATGAGCAGGAAGTGATGCGGTCCAAGTAGCCCCCCCCCCCCCCGCCGCCCCTCCCCCTTCGGTATTCACGTTTGATGTTCACTTGCAACGTTTGTCCATTTTTTTCTGAACTGTCTGTAATTAAAGTCTATTGTTGTGGCTGGTTTTCCGCATTTAACTCTGCGTTTAGCCGAACGCTGCGGCGCTTTAACACACTGACGGCGCGCATACGATGACTCAGTTTGTAATTAAGACGCGGAACAAACGCCGCGTATTTACATCCGTAAAATCTCTGGGTTATTTATATTCATCTGCATAATTGTACGGGGTTGACTCATGCTTCAGCAACACACACACACACACACACACACACACACACAGAATGACTGCCAACCTGTTTAACAGTCTCTTCCTACACTGACATCATCTCTTTAATGATAAATATGGAATTGTTTCTATAGCAACAGCTCATGTTCCGGGACGGATGAAAACACGTGAGTGACTTTGATAAAGTGATTTTTTTTTTGGAAGTAAAGAGAGATTTATTTATGTAACATCAGTGGAAGGAGTCTCCAGTGTCGCTGCAGTGAAACAGTCAGAGGTATCGAGTGTTTATTGCTGCTGCGACAACGTCACTGACCTCAGGAACGCACGTGTTCATTAACATTACTCACGTTTTTATCTGCCTGTTTTAATGGATAGAAAAACACTGTTTAATTAAAAAAGGAAATTGTTGGCTTATTTTCCGTATTGCATCTCTGGTGTGTGTGTGTGTGTGTGTGTGTGTGTGTGTGTGTGTGTGTGTGTGTGTGTTTAACCTTTAAGTCTCATAGGCCCATATGTGCTTTAAAGCTGCTGTGCTTAGTGGAAGGTGTTGCATGTCCCTGGTGTGTGTGTGTGTGTGTGTGTGTGTGTGTGTGTGTGTGTGTGTGTGTGTTCATGCTGAAGTGTTAAAGAGAGAAAGCGTGCACTACACTTACAACATGCTCATACATCTTGGAAGTCAAAGGGATTTTTTTAAGTGAAGTGCACATGGAGCATTCGTGTGTGTGTGTGTGTGTGTGTGTGTGTGTGTGTGTGTGTGTGTGTGTGTGTGTGTGTGTGTGTGTGTGTGTGTGTGTTATTCCCTGTAGCTCTGTGTACACTCTAAAAAGGGTCAGACCATCGTAGCCAATCTTGGAGGCTGTGTCTCAAACCATGTCTTGTAGAAGATCTAGAACACTTCATGGTTCCTCACTTCCGCCTCCGCAGGAACTTTTAAATGCTCTAGTTCGAGGTTTACAGCAGACAGACTGCTGGGTTGCAAGGAGCCAAGAACTCTTGATTATTCAAGGAACCATGAAAAACTCTAGAAGGACCCCGCCCAGATGTTTCCCCTGAGTTAACCCGGATTAAGAACCTGAGGAACCTTTACTGTTCAAAGAACCCATGTGGAACATCAGACTGCACTCCTATGACAGAGAGCCTCCCCTTAAAAGCTCTTCGCTCGACCTATCAGGAAGGTTTTAGTCTGAGCAGAACCCTTTTGTAAACCAAGAACCATTTAAGAACCCTTAAAGAACCCAAGAGAGCAGGTACGGTACTGTAGAACACCTGCTATGTAAATAACTACAAACCCTGACTCTGTGTTTTCTTTTTAATATCTAGAACCCATCAGGAGCTTATCTGTAGGATTTTTCGGGGTTCCTTCAAAGGAACAGCTGAAGAACCCATTTTTAATAAACAAATGTTAATAACGATGGGATCTTCTGCTGCTCCTCTGAAGGAACCCTGAAAAGTTCTTAGTAGAAAACTACATCAGAAATACAGCCATTTCTCAAAGAACCTTCAGTCATCCACAGAACTCCTGCAGAACCCTGTGGAATGTGAACGCAGGATAAATAGTCTGTGGTTCATTAGAAAGAATTTACTTTAAAGTAAATAAAGGGTTAAAAGGTCAAAGGTTAAATGAAGCTGCCCTTCTTTTTTAAACACAGTCAGATGGAATTAAACGGATTCTGATGGTCCGGGGTGTTTTTTAATCCTCCGTCTGTCCCCCTGTCTGTCCCCCTGTCTGTCCCCCTGTCTGTCCCCGTCTCCTGAGAGCTGCTCTGGCGAGGACGCGGCGCTCACTCCTCCCTGCACACACAGGAAAAGAGAGGAAGGTAAGAAGAGAAAGAGAAAAGAAGGAAAGATGAGCAAACGGTGAAGAGCAGATAAAAGTGGATGAAACAAAACCGTCTTCATTTCAGGCTGCAAAGCAACTAAATGTTTTTTTTAAATAACTGTGATTATTTTGAAGGGGTGATTCTTTGTCATGACTTTAACTTCTTTATTTCCTGCACATTGGTCTATAAAAATGTGATAAAGGAAATTAAAGCAGACGAATCAAGACGTCAGGAGTTTGATGATTAGAGATGGGAAAAAAATACGATTTAGTTACGTATTGTGATTCTTTTGTGTGGCAGTTCATGTATCACCACACTGACTCCAAAAGTCTTTTATTAAACCTTTTTTGTTTGTTTGTTTGCATTTGAGTTGTAAAATGTTGCAGTTCCACTCTGATCCTACAGGTGGTGCTCTAAACTATTCAC
>JAAGKR010013943.1:0-12779 GCA_011419295.1 Clarias macrocephalus
GTCCAGCCCGGCCGCCACGGTGATAATGCTGCCGGTGTGGTTGTTGATTGTGAACATGTTAGCACTCGGGCTCTCGGGGTTCTGGGACAGGATCTTGTAGCGCAGCTGGCCGTTGTGCGTGCGCGGGTCGTCCTTATCCTCGGCTGTTACCGTCATCACGGACGTGCCTGAGAAGAAAACAATCCGTTAGCCATCAATAATAGTCATGTTTCTCTCTCAGTGTCTCATCAATACACAATTACAGTAACTGAGTTAGGATTATTAATTTAAGATTTTTCTTAATGACTGCAGCAGCACTTCAAATGAGTCCTCAGTTTATCATCCCAAAAACTTTTTAATGAGCTCTGTTACGCCGAGGCACTTGCAGGAGAGGCGAAGAAACATTAATAATCAATAACACACACACACGCACACACACACACAGCAACATGTACAAGCTCATTTTTCTTCCTTTGTGAGGACCATGCAATGACTAATTAATGGTATGCTCTAACTTAAACCTCTATAACCAGAAAGAAATATTTAATTGAATGCCTTTTTTTAAATAAACACGTGAAAACATTTTTTTTTTCTGGAAGGCTAGCTGATTTTTTGTGGTCCAGTTTAGTCCTCAGAAAACAAGCTAGGACCAGGCTCTTTCTGAACACTCGATTGCAGGACCAGTTAACACTCTCGTCATTGTGAGCATCTTACGTTTACACAATTATTACTTTGAGGTTCAAGTGTTCATAGACCAGCTATAAGAATGCTATTTTTCTAAAGACTCGTGATTGTGAGAACATTTGACACTATATCTTCTTTGTGAGAACCTTTGGTCAATAGAAAAGGCTACAACTCACACACATTTTTTCTGAGGACCTTCCAGTGACATAACGATTGCTGTGGGTAATTCATGTTGTGACTAAATTTAAACTTAGAAATGACATGAGCCTCAAGCAAGTGCTGAGCAAGCGCATAAATTTTTGTGAGGACCAGGTGATTGTGAGGACATTTTATACTCTCCTTCTACCATTGGGAGGACCATCCATTTATATAATAATTATATTTAAACTTTTTTTTTTTTTTTTTTTTACTTTTTTTTCCCCTTACAGTCACCGGTCCTCAGAAAAATACCTTTTTTTTTATAGCTGATACTTGAAAAAAAAAAGATGATAGGAAGAGAGTCTAAATGTCCTCACAATCACCTGGTCCTCACAAAAATTGATGTGCTTAGTCAGCACTTGCTTGAGGCTCATGTCATTTCTAAGTTTAAATTTATTCATAACATGAAATACCCACAGCAATCGTTATGTCAATGGAAGGTCGTCAGAAAAAAATGTGTGTGTTGTAGCCTTTTCTATGGACCAAAGAGGACTAAAGATATCCAAGGAAGATATTTGATAATACACAGTCATTGTGAAGATCTTTAGTCCTATTTAGTCCACAGAACATACACTGTAGCTACGTACATGCTTACACTATAGACACACACAACACACTCACCGGGTCTGGAGCCCTCTGGTACCGTCCCATTGAAGATCTGATGAACAAACTCAGGTCGGTTGTCGTTCATGTCGATCACGTTGATCACAATGTCAACAGGGTTTTCCACTTGATTGCCGTTCAGGTCCACTGCATGCGCTCTCAGCTGCACTCACAGCACACATTTACATTTAGTCATTTGGCATGGCGCTTTTATTCAAATTGACTTTGAAAAAACATACCAGTATCCACAGACTCTCCAAGGATTCATATTTATAGACTAATGGAGGATTTCCATGAGCTAAAGTGGCTTAGCTGTTACACACAGATGATTTAAACACACTTTTAAAAAAGCCTATACACATAAACAGTTGCAATAACACATACTCATACCACATACTAGCAAATGCTTCATATGTGCAAAAAATGTCCATATGCCATACGCCCTTCTGTAATTACACTCATTACAGGACAGTCGCATAAAAAATAGATAAGGACACTAGAAAATGTGACAACCAGATGTGCATGTGATGACCATCATTTTATGAAATCAGCAATGTGCTTAGTAAACATGTAAGTTTATATTGCTACACTGAACTCCAAATTTGCATCCTTATAGTGTTTGGGTGCTCTCTATCGCCCCCTCTCTGCAAGGGCACATTTAAAAATAAAAAAATAAATAAAAAAATTCACACATATATATATATATCCCATCCATATATGTTTTTTATTATAATATATATATATTTTGCAAACGATTGCATAAAATTTGTAGATTTTGTGTTTTCTGAATACCGAGGATGCTAAAGTGATGCATTACATATATTACAGTACATATTTACAATTGCAATGTATAGCAGTATAATCATAATAAGCTATTATACAGCATTTACACACACACACACACACACACACACACACACACACACACACACACACTATAATTTTGGTGTGAAGATAAGCTTCCACAGACGCTCTTATTCTTAGACTGCAAAATTATACAAGGTCTTAAATGGTAAAAAATTAACATCTATCGCACACTATGTGTGTGTGTGTGTGTGTGTGTGTGTGTGTGTGTGTGTGTATGTGTGTGCAAGCTGGGGGTGAGGGGGTTGTTAATTGAAATGCCGTAGACTCATGAGCTCTGTGAGAACTTGCTGAGGGTAATGCTTGAAGATGCAGTTTCTAACTGTGAAATTGTGGCAGTAAATTCACAGATACGCTGCTGTCGATGCGTGCTTCATTTTGAGCCAGCGAGGAATATGCCTCATTTTTACTGCTTTAAGCCGCACTGAAATGGGCAGCGTAAAACACGCACATAACAAATGTACGTGTCAGACAGAGAGCCTGCCAACCCACACGCCTCTGGTAAAAAAATTTTTTTAAAAAGCTTCCAGTATACATGGTGAAAAACAAAGAAAGGGCATTTATTTCTATACGAGCTAACTTGACGTGAAAGATCAAGCGCAGAAAATTGGCTAAGTGGACGACTGCGAGGAATTAACTGAGTGCGGATGACAGGCTGGGGCGACGGGTCCGCGGAGGCGAGGGGTGGAGCTAAGAGGATAGTTGCTGAGCGTTTAAGGGGTGGGGCTAAGTGAGCGAATGCAGGCAGTTGTTGGACGTAGGTAGGGGGGTCAATTGAAAAGAATAGAAAGGGATGGGGCTAAGTGGAGTCAGCAGAGATGTGAGGGGCGTGGCTACGTTGATAGCTAGAGAGGTGGAGAGATGTCCTCTATCATTAGTTTTCCTACAGTAGCTTAACTTTCTTTTCGTTCAAGGGGCCGCCACAGTGGACCATCCAATCCATAGACAACCTGGCTCAGGTTTTACGCCGGATGCCCTTCCTGACACAACCTTCCCATTTTTTCTTCTAACCAGGCTTGGGATGGCACTACATGGTAGTGTGGGTTGTGTCAGGGCTTGAACCCGGATCCTCAACGGTCCTGGACCCCCTGAGCCACCACTCCCCATCAGCCTCCCAGCTCGTTTTTGAGTAACGATGAACATGAAGGAGTCCATGATTTTCCTTGTCTTTGGTTTTCCCTTGAACTAATTCGGAATTCCGATTTCCCACTCATGTCTTAAGCTGAATTCGGCATCAATCCCAAATTCGAACAAAGTAGATTTGTCACAAGTAAGGCTACAGATTAACAAAATTGATGATGCAGCATTTTCAGCAACAATTCATTATCTCCACGGGGACTGAACTCCACAGCGAAGGCAAACACAGTCTGCGTGAGGCAATTAAATTAAAGCTTCTTTACGGAAACGAGCGTTATTTATTTATTTATTTATTTATTTATTTATTTAAATAAATCTGTACTCACGTGGAAGTTGGCGATGTGCTCGCGGTCGAGCGGTTTGAGCACAGTCAGCTCTCCTGAAATGGGGTCAATGGAGAAGATGCCAGTGGGCGGTTGGTCAGCTCCAGGCCCGGTCACGCTGTAGCGCAGGTTCACCTTGTTATCGTGGTCCGAGCGGATCTGCACCAAAACCACACACACACACACACACACACATTTACACAAATGCAGGAGTGAAACAGAACTAATCAGAGTCCTGAAGGAGTGACCTCTCGGTGCCCAAGCTTTCCAGAAACCTCACACTTTTTTTTTAAACATGCCTGTGTGTTTGCTGATGCTTCAAGGCGGATTAAGTTCTCCAGTGTCATGCTGAAATTAATTACAACTTTGCCAATATTCATTTCTCGAGTCACGGCTACACTCTCGCGCTGCCGTCAAGGAGGCTTCTTTGACTCGGCGATAGCAGATGGTGTGTGTGGGTGTGTGAACTGTGTGGGTGCGCTGGAGTGCTCTGGGATTATATGTTGTCTGCAGGGCAAGTTATGTATGCAGGCGTAGGATGAGTGAAGACGGTTAAAGCATGCTGTATGATTTTCGACAGAACAATATATGAGGCTTTATGGTAAAATGGTGTAGCTGCAGGCTGCTCTGACTTATATCAGCCACCCGTAAGTGTGTGTGTGTCTTTCTGTGTGAGGATTTATAAGAGGAAAATGAAGACGGAGAGAAAGAGAGACAGAGAGAGGCCTTACCCTGACTAGCTCCTGTGGAAAAGGTCCTCTGGAGTTCTCCGGGACATTAATAGGAGGAATAACCCAGTCTCTCTTCATGCGTTTGATCTGGCTGCTCACCTGCCGCGAGGGGATTATAATCTCCGGCAGTCTCCTGGACCCGGGCGCCTCCTGCACATCACACAACAGTCAGAGGAGCATGATGAGGGTCAAACTGGAGATGACTAAGATTAAGTACTTTGCACAGGAAACTGCAATTCCCCGTTTAAAAATGAATGCATATAAGGATTTATTCAGTGTAGAACACAGACAATTTCTTTGTGTATCTGTATTCAGAAAAATACATTATTACTATCATCATCATCATCATCATTTTAATAATAATAATAATTATTATTATTATTGTTACTATTTTTATTATTATGTGTTTATTATTTGCATATGTTCATTAGCCACATATTTATTTATTTATTAATTGTTTCTTTGTTTACACCCTATTCCTCAATTTGTCATGTGTTCAAAAATGTTGTTTCCGGCGTGTCTACATTTAAATTAAGAAATTGCATTAACCAGGATTATAGAACTTATAACTACATATGTTCAGATCGTGAATTAAACCAACAACAACAAATAATCGAACCTTTAACTAAACTAAATGTATTACAAGTAAATACATGCCATTGCATTCAATTATAATGTTAAAATAATCACATTTGATATGATTTTACACATTAATTAACCAAAGTAAAAAAAAAAAACACTGAACATCTGACTAACCCTCAACTAAAAATAGGCTGAGGGGGAAAAAATGTTTTACATGAATATTGAGATTGAAAAGGCAAAATCACACACTCTAATCTTTCATTCAATCGCCTTTAGCTTTGATTACAGCACACAAGGTGCTTTCCAGTTTATGTCTGAAAATGATTCCTCATGCTCTCAGAACCACTTGTTCATTATTTGAGTCCTGGAATATGGCCGTGTCATCAGGAAAAAAAAAAAAAACTCCATGAATGTGATAAACTGGTCATTCATAACACTGTCTCCAGAGGCTTGTACAGTGGACACTATGCATGATGGGTGCATCACTTCATGCGCTCCCCTTCTTACCCTGACACGCTCATCAATCTACACTCATCCGGTCACATGACCTCTTTTTCCATCACTCCAAAGTGCAATTTTTATGCTCAATATCAAACTGAAGCCCTTTTCCCGATGAGTCTCAGTAACAAGTGGTTTTCTTAAGGACACACGGCTGGGTAGTCCCAATCCTGTGAGTGAGTGAGTGTGTGTGTGTGTGTGTGTATGGAAATGCTCTTTCTTTCACTATTAAACATAGTGTAGCTCTGATTCTACTGTAATTTTTTAAAAATGCAACTACACCAACTGTTTTAGTGTTAATGTTTTTAGTGTTTGTTTTCCCTTTTCTTTTCTTCCACAATATTGATGGTTCAGCACTACCCTGCACTGGACAGTTCCAATCCAATCAATTCCAATCACTTCACATCTCCTTAGTTGTTTTCTCTGCTTGATGCAGGTTGGAGCATAAGTGAGTGAGTGAGTGAGTGAGTGAGTAGGTAAGTTAGTAAGTAAGTAAGCAAGTGAATAAGAAACAAATAAATACCTTAGCAAACAAATCTTTCCTTCTGCACACAAAGAACCCATCAAAGTCAATAATAAACAGAAAGCCTGACTGTACAAGAAAAGTTGCATGTAGAAGCTTAAAAGTTGTTAAGATTATATATTTCATTTGTCTTTGAGAGACAGTTTCAAGTCGAACCCTTTTAGGAAACTAGGAAGCCTTTATTACTCCAACACCCAGTGATAAACCGTCTCAAAGACTTATTTTGAGGAGCGGAGTCCTATTACTATAAGATTATTATCCATGTCTGATCAGAACGCGTTTCAGATTCATCTGAATAACTAATACAGGATTATATAGATTAGATTATAAGATTCTTTACTTGGATTTACTCCACATTTCATCTAATAGTCTCGCTAAATCTGCAGCGACAACTACATTAGTATTAAAATGAAACTGGATTTACATAATGATGCTGGGCTTTTTTTAATATACAGAATTATTCAGTGAGAGCCAAGTTCAGAAGAAATTCATTTAGGTGAGGCAAACATGCACATCTTTTAGACCAGCTGAAGGGGATTAAAATGCCTGGGCTGGAAAAAAAATGGACTCACATGTTTGATCTTTGAACTTTTCAAACATGCACACACACACACACACACACACACACACACACACACACACACACACACACACACACACACACACACACACACACACACAGGCAGACACAGACTCCACATATTCTATCCATCAAACCATTCGGCTGTTTCGACAGCACCTGCATGGCAAATATTCTAAAACCCCAAAATGCATCTTTAAAAAAATATTATATAAAATATAATAATAAAAAAGGACAGTGAAATCAATCTGTAACCCACGGATGATATTGAAACTGAAAAATAAATCTAAAAAAGAAAAAAAGAAAAAACCTTAAGGAATACGAGCTGACTTCTTTACTCAAAGAAATCTGCTTCAAACATTTTCAAGAATAAGGCACGCAAAGTTCAAACAAGCCAACGTGGAAACTCGCAGCACCTCCTGCTCTCTAACCGGCACGTGCTGCCGATTCTGATGGGTCGTACCAATTATAATGAGCGACGACTGCATTTCGCATGCGCAGGGTTCCAAGACTCCTAAACTTGACCTGATTTTGAACCTTTCAAGAAGATTTCAAAGTTTCCTCGGGGTAAACTTTCATAACTTCAAAAAGACTGTGTGTTTTAGTAACAGTCAGTAAAAACATCTCATGAGCACTTTTACCATGGTAAAGGTTCCATACTAGACTGATGGTACCTGTTCCATGATGTCCCATAGGGTTTAATATGATGTTGGCCTCGCTCCGTTGCAGCTAAAACAGCTTCAACTCTTTGGTGAAGGCTTTCCACAAGGTTTAGGGGTGTGTTTATGGGATTTTTTTTTTAGAAATGCTTCCAGTAGCGCATTTGTGAGGTCAGACACTGATGTTGGACGAGAAGGCCTGGCTCGCAGTCTCCGCTTTAATTCATATCAAAGGTGTTCTACTGAGGTTGAGGTCAGGACTCGGGACTACACCGAACTCGCTCATCCATGTCTTTGCTTTGGATGGACTTCATGGACTGAAAAGCAACCCCACACAAATTCCAACATGACAGCGCACCAGTGCACAAAGCAAAGTTCATACAGCCACGGATGAGCGAGTTTGGTGTGGAAGAACTTGACTGGCCTGTAGTACAGGATTAATGTACCATAATGCTACTGTTTATAGAGTAACATCTGCAGCGCCATTTTATCTCTTATTGTTCAAACACAATACTTTGGTGAATACCATGGAACAACAGAATTCCAGACGATACCTGCTGAACTTTGGTAGCTCCTGTGGTACACAATAAGTACCATATTATTCACCCAAGTACTGTTATACATACCATAGTACAACCACATTACTCACTGATATGCCACAGTACCCACCCTGGTTATCTATAAAGTCATATGGTGCCTGGAAATAGTGCTGTCCAAAGTCCCGCTGAAATGCCATAGTACCCACTAATATTGCATGAATAATCAGGCTTGGTTATACATACAGTACCATAGTGCTACCACAGTACCCACTGATATGCCAGAGTACCCACCCTGGTTATCTATAACGTTTGACTTTATGTATGACTAAACTATGTGAAGTCATACAGTACGTTTCCCTTAAATGGTGCTGTCCAACGTCCCATGGTGATACTGCAGTATGTTATGGTACGTACTATAGTTTACCATAGTAAAATTTCTTCCTGGTGGACAACAGCATTTCTGTTTAAGGAACTGAATGAATTCTCCCATCAGATCCTTTAGAAAGTGTTGATAAGGAATCTCCAGGCTAATTTATATTATTATTAGTATTATTATTGGTATTGTTATCTGAGACCACTAATAACCAAGATATTCAGTACATTTTTGCCCAAAATACAAGAGAGATCTTTAGAAGTATTTAGTATCAAGTGTCGACATTGGTTATTTCAGCTGCGGTATTCGCTATTGTTTATTTCGACTCTTTTACCCTCAGGGGAATTTTCCGTTAGAAATCAAACTGCATTTGGATGTATTTCTGCCTCTCCCAGTGCGTGGGCTCGCTCTCCTCGTTTTCTCTTTATGGAGCTGAAGTCTGCTGTCGAACCTGCTCCAGGTGTGAAGGCAGTGTGTGAGGAAGGCTAATGTGTTTTAACACGTCTCTCCACACACAAAAGGACACCCGGCTGAAGAGACAAAAGGACACCTATGAGGACAGGTAGCATGTGGAGCAACATCAGCTCAGTGCTCATCTCCTGCTAGGTTGCTACAATCAGTCGTTTCGTGAGACTGACACATCACTCGCGCTGCATATTTTAAAACATCTGTCTCGTCTACTAGGTGCAAGAGTCGATATCTCGCATGCAGAATGTCAGGTAGAAATTACGGTACAAGATACAAGTTTACGTCAATGTCTTAGAGCAGGCATATTGGAAACAAACAAATGGCACGGAAACCTGATTTCCGATCCGATCCGCTTGTCAGTCTTTTATAGACATGTCCGTTTGACATCCTCGTCAATAACTATGAAGAAAAGACACATAGCCTTCAAGCGAGCTTGGAAGTGATGGCATGAAAATCCTTGCTAATGCACAGTCTAGTTAAACTGTAAGTTTTTGGGGCAGAGCTACATGTACATGGGTGAAAACGTTGGTGCTTTCTATGAGCAATGGTGCTCGCTAGTCAAAACCAAATAATCATACAGAGACCCCAGAATTTGACTCCAGTGCCCCAGGACCAAGTCTGCAACGTATATACTTTAACTACGTCTGCCAAAGGAGCGGCAGTGGACTCCAATACTGTATCAATTATTACACCTATATAGGCTACAGCAGATACCTCACAAGATCTCATTAGATATGTGAATTGGCTCATTGGCAAATGGGATGAATTCTGTGGCATGGGATGGTAGAGTGTATATACAATGAATTACCTGACTGATTCCCTTTCAAACCCAAACTACAAAACCAAAAAAAGCTTTACCCTGTAGACAGAGTCTCGGGGGGGCTTGGAGCCTATACCAGGAGAATTGGGGCACCATGGATGAAATGCCAATCCATCTCAGGGTCCACACACTACGGGCAATTTAGGAACACCAATTAGTCTAATTTGTATGTCTTTGGACTGTGGGAGGAAACCGGAGTATTAGGAGGAAACCCACCAAGCACGGGGAGAACATGTACACCAGGGGTGTCCAAATCCAGTCCTGGAGAGCCAGTGTACAACACAGTTTGGTGCTTCTTCTTCTCAAACACAGCTGATTTAACTAATCTGTTAATTACTAGGTTCAGTGGGTGTGTTTAGGTGTTGGTGAATTACAAACTGTGCTGGTCACTGGCCCTCCAGGACTGGATTTGGACACCCCTGATGTACACAGAGACGGGAATCGAACCCGGACCTTGGAGGTGCAAAGCAACAGTGCTATCCACTAAGCCACCACGCCGCCTAAGACCAAAAAACTACGACATAAAATTGTCGTACATTCCGGGATATTTGCAATTGATTACAGAGACCCAAGTTATCATACAAATCTGATAATCATCATACACCTGGCAACATTGTGTAGGAGTATATAAAAGTTATTCAACTCATTAGAGACCTTTTTTCCTTCACCGATCCTACAGTACTTAATGCACATTTAAAGACGCACTCTGCTGTGTTCTAAAGGAATTTTATGTCTGTAACAAACATATTCTTTTAAAATTGCCTTATAAAATACTTGTGCTTGGCAAAAGTGCAATGCAGTGCAATACAATACACTCTGGCTAGTTTCTTTATTTCAGCAAATATTTTTTCTGGCCTTGAAACGGGGTCTGCTCCAGAACACAACGATTGATTGATTTATATCAACAAAACAAACACCAGAAACGGGGAGACTGGTGAAGACCGGGATGGAAAATCTTGCCAAGGATGACAACTGCACTTTAAAAAAAATATTTAAAAAATGCATACATCGTCATGTCTAAAGGTGTAATGTACATAATATTCTGCAGATACAGTATTCCAGGATCGACGAGCCAGACTAACACAGTCAATGCTAATAATATCCATCCATCCATTTCATGAACCAATAATGACTAGGTTTTAAAAGAACAAACACGCCGCATATGTTTCACGGCGTTTAATGTCAACCCTTTATAAATACAAAGCTGCAATTACATCCTCTGATGTACTATTTTTAAAACCAGGACTACAACCTCACCTTTAGAAAGTTTAATCAGTGTGCGTGTATTGTTTATGTTTATCCTCTCTTTAGTGTTTTAGATGTTCTGTCCTTATTTAATGAATTTGTTGTTTACATTTATTATAGTAATGATTAATGTGCTCACATTAAATTACCTTAACGAAACATGAATTTGTTTTGTGCATGTTCGAATAAATTAAAGACCAAGCTATGAATTAATGGAAAATAAATATATATTAAAAAAAATATATATATATATATAAAGTTTTTTTTTTTTTTTGCATTAATTCATAGCTATATAGGAACTTCTATAGTCCGACTAGGGACTGTGGAGGCCAATGGTATTTATTCACATTTTTACACACTATGGTCAATTTGGGAACGCCAATGACACTAATCTGCATGTCTTTGGACTGTGGGAGGAAACCAGAGTAGTCGGAGGAACGGGGAGAACATGCAAACTCCAAGACGGGAATTGAACCTGGACCCTGGAGGTGCAACTACACACACACACTACCTACTGGAAAACAATCGAGGTTGAGGTAATAACATTGAGCTTCACCTCTGAACTTAAACAAAAAGATATATGCTATGTGATAAGACTTGCGAAAGTCTTAAAGGTTCGATATGTACCAATCACATCATTCCCTATAATATACTTTCTAAAAGGTTGTAGAAAAAATTTACACTCTGGTCAAATCTGGTTAGTTTCTGATTCAGGTATTTGCTAACAATTTTCTTGGCCAGGAAAAAAAAAAAAAAAACACTGCCTCAGGACACATGTTCTCAGCTTTCCTAAAAAAAAAAGTATTATTATTTTACAGCGCCCTCTGGTGGCTCGGAGGATCTAAGCGCTGTCTTATACTTGTTTTTACGGGTCCCTGCTTTGGTACATATTCTACAATAAGGAAATAAGCCATGAGAAAGATTTCCCCTTGTTGACTGCGACCTGTTCTTGATCACACTGGAACAAAAATTCCGATCGCTCATTATTCTTGGCCTGCGAGGGAAATGATGACGTGCGTTGTGTCTTGTGCGGACATAAGAGGTCATGAAGATGTTAATGAAGAAATCTTTAGCGGTCATTGATTTCAGCACTCCTGTGGGCCCGTGCTGCTCTCTGCGCTGAGAACAAAGCTAATTGCCGATGCAACAAGTGAACGCGCGACTGATTTATGACAAACAGCATGGGGATCGCTTATTAATGAGCACCTTACATAACTAGTGAGCCAAAGGGCTTGATGGAAATGTCACTAATTGCATACGAACTCTGGGCTGCCGGCGGTGACATCGCGGCCCACCGGTCCACCAGGTATAGCGTCCATTCCTTCAGCTTGTAAAGCCGTTCAATCGGCGACTGATAAGATCTAAGATGGCACACGGCAAAGAAAGTGAATGAGCCAGGATACTGGTCTCGTCAGCAAGCACTTTGTGTTTACACTTAATATTCATATGCGTGTTTACAAGCAGCCCGAATATCAGTCTTACTCGGTGGCACATCCTTATAAATACAATGAGCACAGAGATTAACGACATCATTAAAAGACCAAACCTGCAGGAGATGCGGTGCTTAATGAGGAGGAGCTGCCACATCGTGCAGCTTGTATTCATTACGCTGCCTACATTTAGGTTACGAGAAGCCCCGGTGCATCCTCCCACTGACAAAGCACGCAGGAATTATGGGATGGGCTTGAGTGAGTTAGTAAAAATAATAATATGAAAGATATTACTATAGGTACATCTTCAATCTTAGGTTTGACCGTGTACATCTTTAGAACGTTTTAAGGGGCGTTCAAGTCAAACTGGGACACCGGTCCAGTGATGAGACTCTTAGCCGCTGTAAAAACGTTTTAAAGGCTGGACGCCCGTGAAAGGCCGAGGTGGTTCGGAGGTCACTGCAGTAGCTCCCATGAACATTCAGAGCACCTGATCCTGAAAGAGCGGCGGAAAACCACAATCATTCACCAACAAGTTTGGGA
>JAAGKR010013944.1:0-10000 GCA_011419295.1 Clarias macrocephalus
TGTGTGTGTGTGTGTGTGTGTACGTACTGTGAGTGTGTGTGTGTGTGTGTGTATAATGTGAGTGTATACTGTGAGTGTATACTGTGAGTGTATACTGTGAGTGTATACTGTGAGTGTGTGTGTGTATAATGTGTGTGTATACTGTGTGTGTGTGTGTATAATGTGAGTGTATAATGTGAGTGTATACTGTGTGTGTGTATAATGTGAGTGTGTGTGTGTATACTGTGAGTGTATACTGTGAGTGTATACTGTGAGTGTATACTGTGTGTGTGTGTGTATACTGTGAGTGTATAATGTGAGTGTATACTGTGTGTGTGTATAATGTGAGTGTGTGTGTGTATACTGTGAGTGTATACTGTGAGTGTATACTGTGAGTGTATAATGTGAGTGTATACTGTGTGTGTGTGTGTGTGTGTGTGTATACTGTGAGTGTATAATGTGAATGTATACTGTGTGTGTGTGTGTATAATGTGAGTGTATAATGTGAGTGTGTGTGTGTGTGTATAATGTGAGTGTATAATGTGAATGTATACTGTGTGTGTATACTGTGAGTGTATACTGTGAGTGTATACTGTGAGTGTATAATGTGTGTGTGTGTGTGTGTGTGTGTGTGTGTATAATGTGAGTGTATACTGTGTGTGTGTGTGTGTGTGTGTGTGTGAGTGTATAATGTGAGTGTATACTGTGTGTGTGTGTAGAGTGAGGATGAACTGCCGCTCGGAGGTGCTGGAGGTGTCCCTGGAGGCGCGGCAGGTGGACGAGGCCATGGCGGCGCTGTTACACACCATCCTCCTGCACCGCAGCACGGGGAAGTTCCACTATAAGAAGGAGGGAACGTACTGCATGGGCACGGTGGGCACTCAGGACGTCGACTGCGACTTCATCGACTTCACCTTCGTGCGGGTTTCATCAGACGAGCTCGAGCGCGTGATCAGGAAAACCGTGACCGAGTTTAAGGTGTGCGTTCACTCGTCACCTCTTCATATTATTATTAGTGTAAATCGCTCCACGCATCCTTTGTACCGGGACATGAGGCGGGTACACCCTGACTGGGGTGCCAACTCATCGCAGGGCATGAACACACACACACACACACACACACACACACACACACACACACACCTAATCACTAAGGGCTGTGTGTTAAGGCTCTGCGTTACTGATCAGAAGGTCGACGGTTCGAGCCTCAGTGCCACCAGGTTGTCACTGATGAGCGAGACCCCTAACCCTGTCTGCTCCAGGGGCGTCGTATAATAGCTGACCCCTGCACTCTGACCCCTGCACTCTGACCCCAGCCTACTAACAGCAGCTGGGACGTGTGAAGTGCGCGCAGTGATGTCTGTATATGTGGTGAATAAAGTAGCGACGGGAATCATCAGTCTCCTCCCGATACGATGTAATAACGACACCTCAGTGCTGATTCAATTAAAACTGGGATTCTGTAAATATCACGATTTTATAAATATCCTTATTCACTAGTACATTTTCCCAAGTCTTATTAGAATTTTACACCTTTTTAAGGTTTAATGAGTAATTAAATGTTTCCTGTTCCGTATAACACGAGTTTTCTCACCAAGCGCAGCGTTCAAACACATTCCAAGCATTTACCTTCTAATTAAATTAAACACAAAGCTACATTGTTACTGAGCAGCGCGTATCTCTGTCATCCACCATCATTAGTATTTCTAAACAAACTTAACGGCTAATTCCCTCCTACCACACAGGATGTCAGTGTGGGAATAGTTTAGAGAGCGCCACCTGTAGGATGATAAAGAAACAGTGACGTCTTGCCTCCTCAAACGCCTCCAAAGTCTCAAAACCCAACTTTGGTCGAGCAAGCAGGACATCTAATGCACACAGTTTTCAACCAATTAGCGCTCGCATTGTTGTGAGACTAGTAAGCGTGTGCCTGGTTCGAGTGTGTGTAATGACATCAATTAACATCTGTTAACAACTGTTCTACTGAACTTCCAGCCTGCAGATCAATCTCTGAGTGCAGATCAATCGCTGCTCTCCGGTATCAGGATGAGGATGGGTTCCCTGCTGAGTCCGGTTCCTCTCAACTGTCGCCCTCGGCTTGTTCATCAGGGACCATCTGATCATTCTGATTCACACACACACTTCAATAATTCTGTTGATTGTGTAAAGCCGCTTTGCGACAATGATAATTGTTAAAAGCGCTAAACAAATTAATTCAATTCAATTAAATTTTATGAGTGGGTTTTGATAACGCAACACCATAAAAATGTGTTGTGTTGCGCCATTCGGAAGCTTCTGTGTCGTTTACATCCGAGGCCAATCGATCAGTTAATCTCTATTATAAATATAAAACAGGTACAAAAAGTTATACTGGAGTCAGTGTGGCGATACGTCAATCAGCAAACAAGCAAATCAGTGTTTATAAGTGAATACAATTTTTTCCCGTCTCTATTAATCACACACTGTGGACCATTAGGACACACACACACACACACACGTAGATCATTAATCCAGAGTTCCACTTTCCTACACTCGAGAACTTGCATTAAACTCCAGGTTAAATCGTGTATATATATGTGTATATATGATAAGTAACGTTCATACAAGCTCTTCCTTGATCTGTTTCATGATCTGAATTCCAGATGTTTAATGTGAGAGTCTTGAGTCGGCTCACTGACCCGCGGGTCTGATCTCCTGAACTCGGACACTAGACGCCGTTCTGAGCCCGTTTCCGTTTCTCCTCCTCTTTAGGATGCGCTCGGAAACTCGGGCAGTGACGGAATGGGCCAGATCTCTCTGGAGTTCTATCAGAAGAAGAAGTCTCGCTGGCCGTTCTCGGACGAGTGCATCCCCTGGGAGGTGTGGACCATCAAGGTGAACGTGGTGAACCTGGCCAACGAGCAGGAGCGTCAGATCTGCCGGGAGAAGGTGGGCGAGAAGCTCGGGGAGAAGGTCGTCAACATCATCGAGGTCATCAACCGGCACGAGTACCTGCCCAAGATGCCCACGCAGTCCGAGGTGGACAACGTGTTCGACACGAGCCTGAAGGACGTCCAGCCGTATCTTTACAAGATCACCTACCAGATCACGGATTCCCTGGGGACGTCGGTGAGCACCACCATGAGGAGGCTCATCAAGGACACGCTGGCCTTATAGAGGGAAGGGGGGGGGGGGGGTGCAGCGACACACACACACACACACACCTCGTGCATGTCTTCTCGTTATTTCAGTCCATCACCAGTAGCCTGTGGCTCAAAAGTTTGTAGACACCTTTTGATTTACCGCCACAACACTTCAACAACATTTGAATCAAATCTTTTGGTTGTAACGTAAACGCTGACGTTCATGTAAACTCCTGTGTACAACGTGTATTAATAACAATAACAATAATAACAGTAAATTCCTTATAGAGTTTTGAAACAGGGTGTGAGGCCGAGTGCTCCGTCCTGCAGCGCGCGTGTGTGTGTAACATCCGCTCATTAACCCTGATGTTTAATCTGTACAGAGATAAAATTATTGTTTTTTTAAGAATAAAACTGAAATCCTGTTAAACTCCACACTGAGAGTGTGTGTGGGTTTTTTTTATTTTATTTTATTTTTTACTGTGGAGAGAGCGGTCAAACTCAGATGTTAAGGAGTGAACAGCGCCCCCTGGCACACAGCAACTAATACTAAGCTGCAGCGCGTAACTGTGTTACTGTAGAGAAACCATCAAAACCTCACCACGTTGTGCGCGCGCGCACACACACACACGGCGTGTGTAGAAGGAGTTCTGACATCACCATACGTCCATTTTTTAATTAATTTATTATTTCAATTTATTTTATATATTTAAGTCACAACATTGTGATCAGAAAATATTTCTCTAAATGCGACAGAGTTTATCTGCAGAGAAACTCCACCATATACACCTCGTCCCACATATATATATATACACATATATACACACACAGTATATACAGTGTGTGTATGTTTATATATATATACTGTATGTGTGTGTGTGTGCGCGTATGTATAGCTATAGATCACACACCAGTGCGTTTGTATCCAAGCTGAGACGTTAATCAGCAATTTGCTATAATAATAATAATCATAATAAAAAACATTACTGTATATAAATATATAAACCATCCTGAATCTTCACGTTAACACAATTTTGGTTTTACATCATAAAAAAGGAAAAGAAGCTCATTATTTAGTAACAGCACATAACTACTTTTATGTGTGTGTGTGTGTGTGTTTGTGTGTGTGCGCGCAGTCAAGGAATCACTGAATAGTCAAATTCACAATTATAAAAAAAAAAGAAAAATCAATACAATAAAAAAAATAATAGAAGAACAAAAATGTTTTGGTTCATGGTTTCATATGTTAATGTGCACGCACACACACACACACACACACACCTGGGGAAAAAAAAACATACTGTGATAGCAGAATAATACGTTGTAGTTTTCAACACCGTTAAAGAAACCGAACCTCGACGTCTCATGCACTGCTAGAGTTCTAAAGAACAACAACAACAACAACAATAATAATAATAATAATAATAATAATACAGCGGTACTTCAGCATACAGACGCCTCGGCACACGAAGTTTCACCTTAAGAACTGAAATTGTGTTAACTAATTTGCCTCGGCATACGATGCATTTTCAGTATACGAGCGACGGAACCGAGCGCGACGGCTCACTCCTAAGGCGTGTGAGTGTGCAAGTCGCGCATATGTCCGGGAACCGTTCAAAACTTTTGCATCATTAGAGAGCCAAGGCAATTGAGTTTACTTTATTTTTGTGTTATTTATTTATTTATTTATTTATTTTGTGCAAGATTTAGTGAAGACAGAGCACCATGAGTCACAAGAATGTTATCAAGGACGGTAGAAAGAAGAAAAGTCACTTTCAGTCGGGTTCATATTTTACTTCATTTACATGTTTTGATTTTTTTTATATGTAAAAATATTATTATTATTATAGTGTTGGAAATTGATAATATTGGTAATATCTTTGGGTGGCTAAAACAGATTATCTGCATTTATGGGATTCCTATGGGACAATGCGTTTCACAATACAACATTTCACCTTAAGAACTCGCCTCCGGAGCGGATTAAACTCGTATGCCGAGGTACCGCTGTATAATAATAATAATAATAATAACACTCGTTCAGCCAGTAGAAATGAAACAGTTTGTGTTAGTTCTTGTGTGTGATGTCATAAGGCAACCCAAATCCCAAAGACACATGACCGGAAGCTCCACCCCTCAGACGGGTCGAGGGTTAAATACGGTATAAATCTAATACATAATTATAAACACACACAAACACACAGGAGGAAAGGAAGCATCCTGAACACTAGTGTCTCTCGCTGCAGGCATCACATGACCTGAAGCACTTTCTCAGAGTCACTGCAGGTGAGTAGAAGTGTGAGGAGATCATGATCGGACAAACACACCGCCGTGTTTGTATGTGTTGTTTACCCGGAATAATACGGGAGAAAAAAGACTGTATGTAGGAATGGATAACCATCCTGGTTGTGTGTGTGTGTGTGTGTGTGTGTGTGTGTGTGTGTGTGTGTGTGTGTGTGTGAGTGAGAGAAAACCCCATGGTCCCTGTTAACCCAAGCGCAGTTGAGACGTGAACAGTGTGCTGAATGCATGGCATCATCTTGGAGACAGTATCAGTGCTGTTTCACTGAACCAGACACACTCACACACTCGTGTGTGTACAAAAGCTTCACGGCTGCTCGGCTCCGTGTGTGCTGGAGGAGGAGGAGGAGGAGTGCAAGGTGGTCAGATGTGCCCGTGGCTCTGCTCGTGACTCCACAGGCTGAAGGCGGTCTTGAAGGTCCTGTGGCAGAGTTTGCACATGTACTGGCGCTTGAAGGTCAGAGCAGACAGCGTCGGCGCGTGATAAAAGAGCGTGTCCGATTCCTGAGAAGTCGCTGCGTTTTCGGCGCCGTCCGTGCCAGATCCCGAGACGTCCCCGGCGGACTTTTCCTGCTCGGGATTGGACAGAGAAGACGTGAGGGTTCTGGGCTCGTCCTCCGGGAGTGTACCTCTGGATTGACCTGATTTTGGTGAAGACACTTGCGAGGGCGTGGGCTCTTGTATGGAGACGGTGAGAGTCGGAGAGGAGGGAGGCGAGCAGGGCAGTCTGTCCGTCTGTCTGCTCACGGGCTCCTCGGACGACGACATGTGGGACTGGTAGTGGCTCCAGAGGCGGAAGTTGGTCCGGAACGCTTTGTGGCAGATGTGGCAGATAAACGGCTTGATGTGGCAGAGGAGCTCCTGGTGGCGCTCGAGCGCTTTGTGAGAGCTGAAGAGTTTGCCGCATTTCTCACAAGGCCGCACGCCCGGTTCCTCTGGGGTTTCTAAGGGTTCTCGATCCATCACCGGTTCCTCCTGTGGTTCCTCCTTGATGATGAGCTTGCCCTGAGCGGAGCTCAGATCCTCCGGAAGGTAAGAAGACGAGTCCTCCGAGTCGCCGTACATCGGGTCGTCTCTCATCACCTCTTTAGGAGGCGCCGGTTCTCCGGAATGTTCCACCGTTTCCTGGTTAACGTCGTGGTACCCGAAGGTCAGCTGTTCCCTGACGCTCATCATGTTCTGGTTGTGAACTTCGACCTGGTGGCGCCAAATGCTAAAGGAGGATTTAAAAGTGCGCATGCACTCGAGGCAGGTCAGCTTTTTGTACTTGCAGTGAACCTCGTGATCCTTCTTCACCAGCGTGCTGGAGAACCTGAGGCCGCAGTACGGACAGACGGTGGCGTAGCGACACGCCCGCTCGTGATCCTCCAGTTCGCTCAGAGAGAACAGTTTGACGTTGCAGAGCCTGCAGGGAAAAACCTCTCTCTCCTGGTTCTCCTTGACGTGTCCCGTTTGCTCCGGATGCTCACGCAGTTCTTCCTCGTCCTGCGCGTCCAGGCTGGCTCTCTCAGCCGTGTGCCCTTTTATGTGCAGTTTGAAATGCGACTGGAAGAAGAACATTTTCCCACAGTAAGGACATCCGTATGATCTCGATCTTCGGCTTTTCTTGGCAAACGCCTGAGCCTGATGGCCCTGCTTGTTTCTCCTGAGCTTCATGATCAAAGCTTTCTTTATCTCCCGCTCTCGAACTATGTCTATGAGCTTCCTCTGGAACTTCTCGTCCAGCACGGAGTAGGAGCTGGAAGAAGCTGCCGGGTTTTGGACCACGCCGTGTTGGGTCTGGCAGTGCGTCCACACTTTGAAGTTGGTATGAAAGCGCTTGTGGCAGATGTCGCACGCGTACGGCTTCTCGGGGTTGTGGTACATGTTCACGTGGCGGTAAAGTCCTGCGTTTGACCTGAACACCTTCATGCAGCTCCAGCACTTAAACATCTTCAACGGCCTCAGTTCCCCGGGCTCCTGATCGTCTGTGTTGCGGGGCGACTCGTCGGCGACGCCGTCCTCGTTTGCAAACTGGTGTTCGTTCAAAACTTTGGTTCGCTTAAATGTGTTGGAGTTACTGACCAAAGACAACCTCCTCTTCCCTGGAGGACTGAAGTAAGGTCTTGGACTTTCGTCAAAGTTAGCCTGGAAATCTCTGAAGTTAACGGGCAGACCGTCCTCCACCGTGACCCGAATGATTTCTGAAGGATCAGCTAACGGGCTGCTGGCCTCCGTTTTGACCGTCACACTGTTCTCCCCCTGAGCGTCCTGGTCTTCCTTGATGGTCACGTCAAGCTGTTTGGACCTGAGGATGAGCAGGGGGAGGTGATGTTTGCTCCCAGACGAGGGCGCATCCATAGCATTCATGTCAGATTGTACGGCTGCAGGCTGGTCCTTGCTCTGCGAGTCCTTCAGCTCCAGCACCGGAGAGAAAACCGGAACCGGACTGTCCATGGATAAAGATCTACGCAGCAGGCTTTTAATGAGCGGCCCACTCCGGTCCACAGTCTGGTTACGTCCCCCCTGCTGCGCTCCGGCACCCGACTTCGGGTCATAGTTCTGCTCGGGCTTGACGTCCTCCGCCGGGTCGTCGGCAGCATCGGAGCTTAAGTGCTGTATGGTTTCACTGAAAGAAACCGAGGAGGTTAGCTGCGGCCTCCCCGGAGGAGATCTGTATTCCATGCGGCCCTTCAGGATGGACGGCAAAGACGGCCCGGTGGCGGAGTGCGAGTCCTTCTCTTGGTCGTTTTTAGCGTTTTTGCTAAGATTGAGTCCCGTTTCTGTTGGCTGAGCGTATCTCGACACGCAATAACCCAGACCCGAACCAGACTGTGTCTCTTCCCGTGTGTGTCTGGACGCTTTTCTGTGGACGCCCACGTTCTCTCTATCGGCGACGCCCATGCCACCCTGGTGTACGATAACACTCCTCTGCGTGAACGAGCTTTCGTCTTCGTCGGGAAAGCACAGCCTCTTCCGAGTCACGCAGTACGACACCTGAGGCCTGGTGGACATGATGTTAGTCAGGAACGGGATGCCTAAACTGTACCCCAGCTCCTGCACCACCGCCAGGCTCCCTCTGTCCACGAACAGCGATGAAGAGTAGATGTAATTCAGCACGATCTCCAAAGCCTCGGGTTCACAGAAGTCCAGCTGGATCATGTCTGGGTTCTCAGAGTCTCTCCTGGAGAACAGGGTCTGGAAGTACTCGCTGCTGGCGGCGAGGACGTTCCTGTGGGCTGGGTAGCGCTGTTCGCCCGCCATCAGCACCACGTCGCAGAACTGGCCCTTCAGACGCTGCTCGTTCAACACGCCCAGCAGCGAGAGGGCATGGGCGGGGCTGCTGTAGTGCACCAGACTCTCCATCACGGCCCTGATGAACACAAACAGCCCAGGTTTAGAGTTTGATCATAATCTGTTTTTTCTTTTAACATAACACCAAACAAACCTCACAGGTTTAAACCGCTGGGTCCTAATGCCCCCTGTCCAGGTTATAGCCAGAGTCACCTGTTACTTGAATGAGCCGTAGCATTATAAAAGTGCTCTGATATAGAGTGACATCTTTTTTTTCAGCCCAATCTAGGCAATATGATGAACTGTGTTTTAATTCACACTATACAAACATAACTAAGCAAAAGACTTTTTTTAAAAATGGGTCCACAGACAAAGAAATGGGACAGATACACACAATCACTTGTTTTTATGGTTGTTTTTGGTTGTTTTTTTATTCTCGAATAATAATTTGCTAATTTTGAGAGTTCTACATTTTTGTGACATCATTCCTAGTCTCTATACAACATAACAAAAGTTATCATTACTTTTATAAAGGGTAGTTCACCTAAAAAAGCTAACTTATGTTCTACACGACATATCCAAAAACCCAAATACATGGTTAACTCCACGTTAACACACACACTGGCTATGCTTCAATATACAGTGGTACCTCGGCATACGAACTATTACCTTAAGAGCTAAAATTCTGCAACAACTTTGCCTCAGCATATGAAGCATTTCCGGCATATGAGGACGGTAGCAAGAAGAGAAGGGAGTCACTTTCAGTTTGGTTTTTAAAGCAGCCGGTGCCAAGAGGAATCATAAATTAAGGTTAAGTGAAGTTTAATGTCTATTTATTTCATACTTTACTTCATTTACACGTCTTTTCTAAATGTTTTGTTTGTTTAATACATTATTAAATAATAAATCATTATAGTGTTGGAAAATTAGTAATATTGGTAATATCTCTGGGTGGCTAAAACAGATTATCTGCATTTACATTATTTCCTATGGGACAATGCGTTTCACAATACAACATTTCACCTCAAGAACTCGCCCCTGGAGCGGATTAAACTCGTATGCCGAGGCACCGCTGTATAAACACATGTACAGTATGTTTGTTCATCATTACTGACCTGTACGGTGCTGCTCGAATTTTAAGGGATTTAATGATCGTTCAGGTGTGTTTCACAGGATTTATTACACACACAGATTTAATTTTATAAATGATCCATTATAAGGTATAAAGGAGATACACAGTGACTCTACGCAAGCTGTGTGACTGACTCCATCCAGGAAAGTAACTGTCGTGGCGCATGCGCAGACCGGTGTCACATTACTTCATGCTT
>JAAGKR010013945.1:0-12777 GCA_011419295.1 Clarias macrocephalus
TTTATTCTATTCGGATATTCTGACAAACTTATAAAATCTACAGGAGATCAAATAATTATTTCCCCCACTGTATTCATAAGCTGTAGTTTGCAGGTTATAAAAACACTCTCTTAATTAACACTTCTTATTTCTGTCTTATGCCCCATTCTAGGTCAGACTGCAACAGGAAAGAAAAGGGAACAAAAGGTAATCAATAAGTAAAAAGGGTGTAAATAAGTAAAATTGTGTATTTGCTTAGTGTTTATTTACATTGTGAATTTGCAAATTTCTAGTGATTGTGGTTGTGAACTTCAGAAGCTGACAAGGCTAAAATAACAGAAATATAGCACATTACCCTTACTCCCATGCTAACTAAACCAAGAGAAAATAAATTACAAACCAAATGGTGCAGACCTCCTACCTATATATATATGTTTACTTCCTTTATATACAGTGGAACCTTGGAATACGAGCATAATTTGTTCCAGAAGCAGGCTCGTATTCCAAAACGTAAACCTCGTAAACCAAAGTGAATTTTTCCATAAGAAATAATGAAAACTCAAATTATTCATTCCACAGGCCAAAATAATGAATAATTAAACATAGTTAATACAATATATAAAGTTAAAAAATAAAACAAATTATCATGCACTTTACCTTTAAAAAAAGTAAAAATAAATCCTGACAGATAAGTGTTTCCGTTTATGTGTGCAGGTGTGTGTGTGTGTGTGTGTGTGTGTGTGTGTGTGTGTGTGTGTGTGTGTGTATAACACACATTAAAAGAAAGACTGTTTTATCTGAAAAATTAGCAAGGAACTTTGCTAATGGCATTCGCGTAAGTGCATACTAATGGAATCACTGCTGTAAAGTAAAAAAAACAAAAACAAATTAACCAGCACTTTACCTTTGAAAAGAATAGCAACAAAGCAGAGTTTCTGTGTAGAGCAGAGAGTGTGTGTCTGTATGTGTGTGAAGCCGAGGGAGGAGGGGGGTTGTAAAGGCGAGAGAGAGAAAGAGAGAGAGAGAGAGAGAGAGAGAGAGAGTTTTGGTGTCAAATTATGTGTGCGCACACATATAGGACTAATGACACTGAAACAGAGAAGGAGATGTTGATTATACCAGTTAGAGACAAGCACTAAGACCCAGCAGGGGAGATGATTACCTACAATTCCGCAGCGCAAGAGAGAGAAAAAACATTGGCTCAGTTGTGATTATGTGATGCTCGGTGTCAAAACAAGAAGCGCATGTGTGATACATGATACTCGGTACTCGTAAACCAAGACTTTCACTCAGTTTCCAATTCACAATTTATTAAAAATCTTTGCTTGTCTTGCGGAACACTCGCAAACCGCTTTACTCACAATCCGAGGTTCCGCTGTGTATATACAAGTCTTGGTTTACGAGTCCAAACCAAAAGAAGGCTTCCTGCTTCCCTGTTTCACGAGTCATTAAGCAGGAGGCGGGATCAATGGTAGAGCGAGTAATCATCCAACCAATCACTGGAAGGACCTGGCATATTGAAGTTTGCTCATCCACACTGCACTCGCTTGCCTCCATCATGTCTAATAATGTTCGTGAAATTACTCTTACAGCATAAAGAAAATAAAAGTAACCCTACCGTATATAAATATAATCTTACAGGCACCATGTAGTATAAACATATAGTTTAAACACATAGTTTAAACATATTTGCCATGACAAACAAAATTGTTTTTTTGGTTCGTTTATCATTATTTTTGCAAAAATCTTTTCTCAAGTAGCACAAGATTATACTGACTGAAGAAACCACATAACATCCAATATCCAGCCAATGTCTGTTCAAACGACATAACTATTGTTAATTGGTTTTATTCTTAGAGTTGTTCTCTAAGGCACAGATGGCTGCCAGTCGCTGGTTGTTCTTCATCTGATTGATGAGCCTGGGCATTCCATTGTCATATAGAAGCTCATTCCCTGTGATTGCCTCTGTGGCCTTCATCACATCCTCCATCACCTTCATCACAGGTTTCTGGAGAATGAATCTGCGAGTGTGAAATCTTGTCACGCTGGCCCCCCGCTCAGGACACCCAGGAACTGGACGGCTCTTCTCACTTTCCTCTGGAACTCAGCTATAGCCTGTATCTTCTTCTTCACCTTATGGATCCCTTCATGTGTCTGCTTCAGCTTGTCATCTTTCTTATTGATGTCATGTTTGATCTGGGAAATCTTGGACTCGTATTCTGGCACTGTACATTCATATTTCTTTACCTCAGTCTCAGACTCTCTGATCTCCTCTTCAGTGACTTTGACAGCATGCGCCGCTCGATCCAGTTCATCTGCACCACTAATGACCATAACAGAACCTGTGCAGAGAAGTAACTCATGAGACTTATGATAATGGATTTAACAGTTGTGATATGTGTAATTCTCACCTACAATCCATCCAAGAACTGGTATAGCTAACAGTCCTGCCCCAACCACTGTGACAATTTTAGCATTTTTCTTCCTTTTCTCCTGATCCTGAAGTGTGAGTCTTGTTGAGTTTAGGTTTCTCCTGGGCTGCTCCAGAGCTCCCTGAGAATCTCTGAGTAATTTTTCATTAGATGCCTGCTCTGTTCTCAAGTTGTCTAAGGTTCGTTTTGTGTCGTTCATCTCCCGTTCAAATTTTCCCTGGTCTTGTGTAAGTCTTTCTAGGTTTTCATCCAGACTTTTTAACCCAGCTCTGTTCTGAGCGCTCCAGGTGCTGATGAGCCTGTACTATCTGCTCTCTGGTGTATTTGTAGTTGGAGCATTGACCAGTAAAAGAATCTACATCTGCCTTAATGAGGGCCTCGTAGACTCTGTTCAGAGGGGAGACGTCGTCTTTTAATGGAACAATAACAGTCTCAGCTGTTTTCTTCAGCACAACAGTGCACAAAGGCAAATACACGATTCGGATGGGCAAATTTTCAGATTAGTGTAATAACCCATAGCTAAATTTTTTCATTTTGTTCAGTAAAGTTGGTTAACAATTAAAAGCTGATTTAGTGCAACACTTCATTTTTGCATATGATTTATTATTGTACATTTTTATTGACTAGTTTCCATAACTACACTGTACAGTCCATACATAATATTAAGTAGGATTAACTATGTAATATCGAACTTACTCAGATGAATAAATCTCTGACATGTTACTCCGAAAAGAGAAGGTAAAAATCATTGCGGAACATTTACAACAGCATGAGCCCATCATAAATCAATCTTTGATGTTCCTCTTCAATAATAATAATAATAATAATAATAATAATAAATAAACTCACACTCTAGGTTGTCTAGATAAACCCCTTTATGGTCTATAGATTGAGTAAAGAAAATAAAAGAAGACAATTCTATTACTTATGTCACTTACTTATGTAAACATGTTAGCAGATATTTAAACAATGAAAATAAAATATTAATGAACATGAATTGTATGAAGATACAAGCTCTTTAAATACAGTTTGGAATCTTACCTCCTTTACGTGTCTACTATATGCTTTCATATTTGCTTGCTAAAGAAGGTTTCTAGCTTTTTGATTAGACCAAAGGTGACAGTGATGTCGTTTTAATCACAAAGCTTTTTATTGACGAATCTGCACAGGGAAGGGTTTAATTAAAGATTATAAATACTTGGTGACTTTTGATTTCTTGTCTGTGGGGCATTTGGATCTGCTGAAGACAATAAGATCAGGATATTAAGGCAAGATATCAAATCATTTAATTAAAACAAACAAACAACATGGAATAAAAACATTTATAATGTCTTGGTAACGGATGTTGCTGAAACTGCATTTCCTTGTGGTACATAATTAGAAACATGGAGCTTGTTGGAAATTCCCATGCGCAATCAATCTTTTAATATTTTCCTATTTGTAGCTTCTGGAAAACTGTTTGTTTTATCTCTTCATCCTGAATTACCACTAATCTTTACTAATGCATAAAATACAATGAAACGTTCAAGGTAAGTTCACCTTTTTCATAAATGATTAACTTGCAGGGCGCCTGGAGCTCAGGAGTGCCAAGTGGAACAAGCGCACATACCTACACATTACGGGCAACTCAGCCCATGTCTTTAGAATGTGGGAGGAAACCAGAGTCCCTGGGTGAAACCCATGATTCCCTATTATATTATGCTTTACATTCCCCACTGGGGAAAAAAAAACAAAACACTTTAGTGCATTACAAATATTCTCAAATCTTCAATAATACATTGCAAATATACTGACAAAAAGTTGCACCATCAGTTAATATATAAAAAGTGTACTGACATCATGCTTCTTTGGAATTAAACTTTAAACATACTTTAAAATAATTGTATTATAGTACACTTTCCAAACATATATTATAGGAAAATATACTTTAAGTGAAAGGTTGGTGGAATTTACAAAGCATACTTATTATTTATTAATTTTTTAGAAATATGCTCGAAATAATTGTTGTAACTGTAACGACGCGGGTCAGAACTCCGCGTGGTAACAGCCTGCGGATCTGCACGTTCTGAACAGGCAAATGCACGGCCATTTATACACGCGTGTTTATTTAAGGGTCCTGATACCGGCGCACTTCATGCGATCATTTAGGGCCAAAGTCCAAAGGACCCAAGTCACCGGCGAGAGCGAGAGAGAAAGAAAGCGGCAGGCGTCAGTCCCGCGTGCACGCTCAGTTTAAGTTAAAAGTGCACAAAGCACAAACTCTCCCTCTCCTCAAAATAAATCCTAAGTAAGAGAGGATCTTTAGTTTTGTTTTCCAGAGCCCCGTCTGTTCTCGTGTAGACGGCGGAGCTCTGTTTACTTTGTGTTTTCAGTTTCGTAATTAATAATCCCACGCCATCTCCAAGCGGGAAGGTCTCCCCGTGTGTATCACAAGCTCTCTCACGAACTCCTATTTCATTAACCCCCTCTAAAGCCCAGCATAAGGGCTCTTATCATTAAAAAAAATTGTGTAACAAATACACGTAATAGTAACAATGTACAGAAAGTATACATTAGAATGCAAATATAAATATATGGTAGTCCCAGTTCAGGTAAATTTGAATCTACTTATTCATTTGCACTTATTTATGCTTATATTTAGTGCAATACTCGCTTTCTCTTGCGTGCATGCTTTTAAACTCCACACAATGGCGGCGCCGGATTACATGAAGATGGCTGTAAAGATCTTGTTCCAAGGCAACGATGAGTTGGTTGAAGCACTACTTCCTGATCAGTTGGAGAACATTCGTGCTGTTGCAGATAATTGTCTTAAATTGGCTGATGCAACAAAAAAGCAGTTTACTGACGTCATACATATGAACCATGAACTCCTGGAAGCATGTGAAAATGCTAAAGGCTCATATGTAGAGGAGCTGCGAGGTATCAAAAAGAACCTGGATGAGGCCTCGCGGAGGAAACAGTCAACAGAAGAATCTGTTAAAGATTCAGAAACCATTGCAAAAGACATGGAAATGCAGTTAAAGGAAGCACATAAAAGATTTAACAAGGCAATGGCTTCTCTACCCAATGAATGCAAAGTGATTCGCACTAGTATTATTGTATCTATTTTTGGAGCAGAGCCGCGATGAACTCAACAAGAGCAGAGAGATCTATGAGAAGAGTGTAGAGAAGATGGAGAAGAACCAAAAGGAGCTGAGTGAAATCCTGGTCACCATGAGGAACTGTGAGGTCAAAGAGATAGACTTTAACACCGCTATACAAATGCTGGTGAAAGGTATGGATGCCATGGGGAGAGTGAAGGAGCAGTGGGAAAATATGGTGGGCTTCTTTCAGATGGTGTCCAACATCGTGAAAATCAGCCTGACCAGAACCCTGAAAGATTTTGCTTCCACATCTAAAAAGACCCAGACGCTTTCTGACAACGCAAAGCTCTTCACCAAAGATCTGCTCTATAATCAAGCCTTTCAAGCCACGAACATTGCCAGCCTCATCCATATGGTCTCTACAACCTACACAGAAGTGTCTAAGAAGCACCTTATGGATCATGTCAGATCTCTGGGAAAACTGATGGCCATGGACAAGGACGAGGAAGAATTTAATATGGATCTTGATCTGTTACGGGACTCCTGCGATGAGGCTCAGAAAGCCATCTTACGCCTTGTTCTTAAGAACAAGGAGAAGTTTGAAAAGCAGAGCACTGCAAGACTGGAGAAGCCTGATCATGAGCTGCTCGCCATTCTCCCTGCTTCTGCTCAAGAGGAGGGAAGGAGCACTCAAACAGCTGTTTGAAGAGGAAGAAGAAATAGACGGTGATTGAAAAAAGAAGAAAAATCCTGCTTATTTTATACGTGTGTTAGTTATCAGCTTTCTGGAAAACTGATGGAATTTACTAAGGAGAGACTGCAAGAAATCACAGGCAGAAATTGGACACAGTCTTCCACTGCATCCAAATGAATTATTTAGGGGTTCTAATTGTTTCAAGGCGAAAACATTAATGGGTATATTTACTTTAGCTTAAGCAGATTCTATTTCAGTGAATTATCTACATTGTTCATTGTTCGTATAGATAAAGACTAATGATCACTCACTCATCATCTATACCGCTTTATTCTGTGTTCAGGAGGCTTAGGGCACAAGGCGGGGTTCACCCTGGACAGGGTGCCAATCCATCACAGGGCACATACACATACACACACTCACACACTTATTCACACACTACGGTCAATTTGGGAACACCAATTAGCCTAACCTACATGTCTTTGGACTATGGGAGAAAAACGAGAGAACATACAAACTCCATGCACACAGGGACGGGAATCGAACCTGGAGGTGCAAGTGCTAACCACTACACCACCGTGCCACCAAGACTAATGATATTTGGTTTAAATATGTTTATCAGAATATCTTTTTTCTATATTTTTATCATTTCATTTTTTTTTAGAAACTGTTTAAAATCATGGACAAACAATATAATTGATTATGCTGATCAATCGCTGCTCTCCGTTATCACCCAGATGAGGATGGGTTCCCTGTTGAGTCTGGTTCCTCTCAATGTTTCTTCCTATTACCATCCCAGGGAGTTTTTCCTTGCCACCGTCGCCCTCGGCTCGTTCATCAGGGACAATCTGATCATTTTGATTCATACACATTGCATACAGACTTACTTCTTTTGATTGTGTAAAGCTGCTTTGCGACAATGTCAATTGTTAAAAGCGCTATATAAATAAAATTGAATTGGATTTAGCAAAAATATGTTTATTTGAATTAGCTAATATTTTTTTCTTTGCTTTGCTTGTTTTAAACATGTCTAATCATATTTGACAAAAATGTATCCTTGCGCATTAGCAAAGGTGATTTAATTGTTTTTTTTTTCCTGTGATGGAATAGATGCATTAACAGATCTAAATGCTGCCAAGGATTTTTGCACAATTAAATCTTTACTTAATAAGGAATAATGTACTGACACTGTATAGCACTAATGTACCAATACAACTTTGACAGATTTAAAGTCACACTCAGCCACTCAAGGCAAAATTCAATAATCAACACTGAGGCAAACCATCTCGATCTACAGAATCATCTTAGGTCACCACCATTCTTATGGACCAGAACAGCTGAATTTCCTTGCAGTGCCCCAATTATCCCCAACCCTAACACCACTGTCAGGTGAATTGAATAACACTAATTATCAATTATTTACCAGTGAACATAATATAAAACAGCAAACATCTATACCTGGGGGACCAGGCCAGCCCATCCTGTTGATCTTACGGAAAAGCACAATAGAAATAGAACACTTAATGCATCACAGCCTGCCACAAATGGGGCAAAGAGATTATGGTTATTCTCCTCCAAAAAAATGAAGCCCAGTTGTTTTTCATCTTTCACCTACTCCTGTTACGTAGGTTGTTTGTGGTCCATACGTTTGATCTGGCACAGGATTTATCCTGAATGCTCTTCCGGATGAAATGATGTTGAGGAAGGATCTGTGACGGAAGCTGGACCAGGAGCAGAGAGAGACCTCTAACGGACAAATTAAATCTCAATTAAATGGACAGAGGGTCAGGATCTGTGACTGACCAAAGAACACGGGCGGAGGCCGAGTCATGAGGCAGTGATCAAGCTGTGGGTAACAGGAAAGCCCTCGATTTTGCCACAGAAGGAAACGGAGTAAGAATCTGAGCTGGTCCAGGACTAACAACAACAGCTGAGCTGGACCTCAGAAAGCAAAAACAGGCACTGAAGCTGAAGTGGTGACGGAACTCTGTGTGGTCAGACCCTTCAGTGGTGAACGGATTTGGTGGATCAGACTTGGCATGAGGTGAATCTGTGATTGGAGAACATCTATGAGATGCAAAGGAAAATTACTCAACACCTTCTGAGCAAACAGATTTAAGCAGTACTAAGGTATACAGTTCATAATGAAACCTACATAATGAGGTTTGCTACTGAGTTTATGCATTTCTCTGAAGAAAGCAGGCAATTATATAAAAAAAGGCATAAGACAGCAGGCTTCAGACATCCGTTATTCACTTTTAGTCAAGAGAACGAACATGTTTATGTGTACGCATGGGTGATTATGACAACTTTCACTTCTTCTTCTACATCTCCCTCCCTCTCTCTCTCTCTCTCTCTCTCTCTCTCTCTCTACATCTTCCGTCCCACCTGCTGTTTTGTTTTCTCCTCATCTGCACATCTCTATCTTTTATCACCACCCTTGCATGAGTGTGTTAATGTGTGTATGTCTGTATGAAGGCTCAAGTTTGGATCTTGAAACATTATGAACGGAATCAACGAGACAAGATCTACAGGTAAAGTAATTGTGTGTGTGTGTGTGTGTGTGTGTGTGTGTGTGTGTGTGTGTGTGTGTGTGTGTGTGTGTGTGTGTGTGTGTGTGTGTGACAGTTATGGTTATCACTAGCAGTATTTTACTACTAATAATAATGAAAATTTTATTATCAATCATTTTTCACTCATACAACATCTTTTATAGTAGAAATGCTGCTCAAACTGCTTTACAGTAATAAAATAAATAAAACAAAAGAGAAACAGAGCTAAAAGATACTAAATTAAGATATTAAAAGTGCATGACAGTAATCAAGTCAGCATGAAATAAGGGCCTGGATAGATTATTCAGCATCATTTGAATTTATGAATAGTTTTATTTTAGCTAAAGTGGTACAATGGAGTTTCTCAGTCTATTTATGTGAGACTTTAAACTTCTAAGAATTTAAGAAAACACCAAGATGTGTAACCTCATCTGTAGCTCAAGGAGTTTATTTCCCCAGAATTTTGTTGGTTTTTGGCCTGACTGGTATGATATCAGTTTTGTCTTCATTTAATTATTGATTAAATAATAAGGATTTATTTGTTTTATTTATATATTATGTATTAATGGATTTTAAAGCTACATTTTTTTGCAGCAGAAATGTAAAGTATCATCCGCATAACTATAAACGCATACAGTGGCAAGAAAAAGTCTCTGCATGAATTTATCATACAATGTGATCTAAGTCAAGAGTGTTGACAAATATAATGTGCCTACTGTATAATATGTGAATCCTTGAGTTAATGACCTCAAAACGCTAACTGGACTCAGGTGTTAGCCAACCTGGAGCGTTGTGGAGAACGTGAGTTTGGAGGTGAGGACTAGCGTTAATTTGACTGATTAAAAACCTCTCAAACTTTTTGGGTTTGCTCCGCACAAGAAGATTAGGCCTGTGTGAGCCATGCCAGAGCTTTCACAGGACCTATGATCAAGAAATGCTGATTTATATAAAGCTGGAAAGGTTTAATCATTTTTTTCAATTTTATTTATATAGCACTTTTAAATATGATCATTGTCCCAAAGCAGCTTCACAAAATGAAAAGAACATTTTTAAAAGTTACAAAGGTTACAAAGTGACTTCAAAGACTTTAGTCAGTCAACAGTTAGTTAAACAATCTACAAATGGAGACACTTTGTTGCTCTACCAAAAAGTCGGTGCCCAGTCAAAATGACCCGAAGTGTACGACAAAGACTCGTCAATGAGGTCACAAAAACAACCCCGAGTGACAGATTTAAATGCATCATTGGAACTGGCTAACATCTGTACAACATAGAGCAAGTAGCGTCTCCATGGCAGGACACCACAAAGGAAGCCGCTGCTTACTAAAAAGATCATTGCTGCAGGCCTGAAGTTTGCAAAAGAGCGCGTTGACACTCCACAGCGGTATTTGCAAAATGTTTTGTGGACTGATGAAACTAAGATTGAACACACAGAACTACATCTGACATAAAAAGGGCACATCATGAAAACAACGTCCGAAAGTATGATTAAAAAATTTTTTTTTTGATTTGGGTCTGCTCTGCGGTCTGGGCAGCTTGCAGTCATGGAAGGGAAGATGAATTTGCAAGCATATCAAGAATCATCTGAGGATATTTGTACGTCGCCTGATACTCTGTCGGAGTTGGTGATGCAACAGGACTATGACCCAAGTGCACAACAGAACGACTTCAGAAAAACTAAATCTGCCTTTTGGAGTCAGAGCCCAGATAGAGATGCTGTGGATTGACTTGAAGAGAGTCACACACATGAGACGTCCAAAGAATATGACAGAGCTAAAGCAGTTCTGCCAGCAATAATGGAGCAGAATTTTCCTTGAACAACAGGCAGGTCTGAGCCACAGCTACAGGAAGCGCCTGGTTGAGCTTATTTCTGCCAAAGGCGGATTCAACCAGTTATTAATTCCAAGGGTTCACTTGCTTTTTCTACTACCATTTTAAATGTTGAATGAGTGTGTGTTCAATAAAGACATGAAAGATCTGAATTATTTGGGGTTATTATGTTTAGACAAATTAATTAAAACTATGAAATTCCAAAAGGTTCACATACCTTTTCTTGCCAGCGTACATTGTGCTCTTTGATAGTGGATGTGGCAGATATCAGTGCACTCAGTCACAGGTCAACCAACTTTAGTAAAACACCAACAACCAAAATAGGTCATCAGCAATGAACAGAAAATCAGTAATGATAAACTGGAGAAGATCAGGAGCTCAGCGAACCAGTTTTCCAGCTGTCGCGGGACTTGGCCTGAATATATATACCGTATATACTCGGTCTTCCTAACATGCTACTAAAAAACTAGTCACAAGAAAAGAAAAAACAAAAAAGAAAAAGAGAATTGATACTTTGTGCAAGAGACTTTATGACCAGGTACTTAAGAAATATATATATTAAAGTGGAAGATGAAGGTTCAAGTACAGTAACGTAACCCCCAGATATTAATCGTTGGAAAGGAAAGTTCACTGCTTGGTGTTTGCAGTTCTACACTGAACATGTTGCACCAGCACAGGGACTAATTAAATGATGATGTTTTTCTTGTGTGGTACGAAAAATAATTAGTACAGTGAGTTTCATTGAAATTACTCGGATCAAGAAAGGAGCGTAAACAGGAGGCGGGATATCGCCTACAGCTGTCAGGGCTTTACCGTATATAGTGGATTTTTTTTAGTCTGGGTTTTACAGGCACAGGGGAGATCCCTGAGTTTAAGGTGTGATGTATTTATAATCTCTAAGGTGGGATTTGAAACACTGCGCTACATAAAACACCCGCTTAAGAAAAGTGCTGTAGGTGGACGAGACACACCCAGTAATGTAACGCAAAGAAACTGCGGTAACAGTTCTGAGGTTATTTTGTGATCAGTGGCCTGCACAGGGTTGGGGAAGTGATAAAGAGATTATTATTATTATTACTATTATTATTATTATTACTATTATTATTATTATTATTATTATTATTATTATTATTTGAAGCTGAATGTTAGTGTAGTTCAGGTTTCATTGCTTTGTTATCTGTGAGTTTCTCAGCTACTCTTTAGTAGTTAGGTTGGTTTTGTCGCGTTTATTTGATATTTATCCAGTATAATGTTCTTTATTTTTGTTAAAAGTGTTTTTTTTATTATTATTATTATTTCTTGAGCTTTTACTTTATTTATTGAGTTGCTGACACACACCATTATGTGTGCATGGATGAAATGTTTACAAGAAACAAAGTCTGTTTTGCATGAAATGATGTTTGCTCAGCAGATCCCCATGGGACATAGGACACACACACACACACACACACACACACACACACACACACACACACACACACACACACACACACACACACACACACACAGTGTGGTGTTTTGTGCTTTCCTGTGCAAGCCTGTGTGTCAGTGTGTGAGAGGAAGCGTCCTTTAGTCACTGAGGGAATGAAAGTCAGTGTGTGTGATAACGAGTGTGTTAGTGCTGAAGGAGGAAGTGTGTGTCTCTTCTCTAATTTGTGTGTGTGCAGGTGTTAGATGTACGTGCTGGGTAACTACACAGCCTTAATATAGTTCACACACACACACACACACACACACACACACACACACACACACACACACACACACACACACACACACACACAGTTCTTATGCATACACTTAGAACGTCTGTAAAGCTTAAACATAAAGATCACAACACTGGATACATTTAAATTAAATCAATTGAGTTCAGTTTGTGAAAGTTAATTTTGTGTGTGTGTGTGTGTGTGTGTGTGTGTGTGTGTGTGTGTGTGTGTGTGTGTGTTGCTTATTTTCTGATATCTCATTAGGTGGTCAACACAATGTGACCCAGGCTCTGAACTCAACCACTGCAGGTATATATATATGTGTGTGTGTGTGTGTGTGTGTGTGTGTGTGTGTGTGTGTGTGTGTGTGTGTGTGTGTGTGTGTGTGTGTGTGTGTGTGTGTGTGTGTCTTTAGCCCCTCGTCCAGACTGGCTGCTGTACGTGATTCCTTCAATTGCCTTTGTAATTGGATTGCTATTGTTCTCAATGGTTTATAAAACAC
>JAAGKR010013947.1:0-10355 GCA_011419295.1 Clarias macrocephalus
AACTGTTGTTGGATTGTTGGAAGAAGTTGCTGTTGGAGGGTGTTTTGGTGCCATTCTTTATTCATGGCTGTGTTTTTGGGCAGCATTGTGAGTGAGCGACTCCCTTGGATGAGAAGCAGCCCCACACATGAATGGTCTCAGGATGCTTTACTGTTGGCATGACACAGGACTGATGGTGGCGTCACCTTTTCTTCTCCAGACAAGCCTTTTTCCAGATGCCCCAAACAATCGGAAAGAGGCTTCATCCGAGAATATGACTTTGCCCCAGTCCTCAGCAGTCCATTCGCCAGACTTTCAGCAGAAGATCAATCTGTCCCTGATGTTTTTTTGGAGAGAAGTGGCTTCTTTGCTGTCCTTCTTGACACCAGGCCATCTTCCAAAAGTCTTGGCCTCCCTGTATGTGCAGACGCTCTCACACCTGCCTGCTGCCATTCCTGAGCAGCTCTGCACTGGTGGCTCTCCGATCCCGCAGCTGAATCCACTTTAGGAGACGATCCTGGCGCTTGCTGGACTTTCTTAGACGCCCTGAAGCTTCTTAACAAGGATTGAACCTCTTTCCTTGAAGTTCTTGATGATCCTATAAATTGTTGATTTAGTACAATCTTAGTAGCCACAATATTCTTGCCTGTGAAGACATTTTTATGCAACGCAATGATGCTGCATGCGTTTCTTTGCAGGTCACCAGGTTAACAATGAAAGAACAATGATTTCAAGCATCAGCCTCCTTTTAACATGTCAAGTCTGCCATTCTAACCCAATCAGCCTGACATAATGATCTCCAGCCTTGTGCTCGTCAACATTCTCACCTGAGTTAACAAGACGATTACTGAACTGATCTCAGCAGCTCCTTTAATGGCAGCAATGAAATGCAGTGGAAAGTTTTTTTGGGGGATTAAGTTAATTTTCATGGTAAAGAAGGACGATGCAGTTCATCTGATCTCTCTTCAGAACATTCTGGAGTAGATGCAAATCGCTATTAAAAAAACTTAAGCAGCAACTTTTTCAATTTCCAATATTTATGGAATTCTCAAAACTTTTGGCCACGACTGTATATATACGTGTGTGTGTGTGTGTGTGTATACACATATACATATACATATACAGTGTGTGTATATGTGTGTGTATACACAAACACACACACACACACTCTGCCGAAGTGTAAAACTCAAGCTTAAGAAATGAAATTGACAATTCTTTGACAAACAAAAGTCTAAGAAAAAAATATAAATCTTCAGAGTAACAATACTGTTGCTGGCAGCCGCCTGCATGAACAATGTCTAGTGCAAAAGTCACAGTGAAATATACATTTTACTTAAACTACACAACAGGACTTTGTCAGTTAGTTTGTTCTTAACTCAAATGCAACAATGGACCCTCCGACTAGCTGTAATGTTTTTATTTGTACAGATGGTAGACAAGCGTTATTCTACTTTTACCATCACATTTATTCAACAACATTGTTACTTTTACATAATTATCTTAACTTATTACAATAAGGTAAATTTTTTATACTATTAAGGTAATAATACAAGTATAAAGTAAAATGAAAACATGCAGCCTTTAAATGAAAGGATTTACAAAAAATGAACAACCTTTAACAGTATAAAGTAAATTTTCTTGAAACTAAAAAAAAGCAGCTAACATTTGTTATTTAAAGGAAGACTAACATTTTAAAGCAAAGTAACATTTTTACAATGTTTTACTTTTTTTTTTTTTTTAACTAGAACATGTTTACCAAAATTGAAATACGGTCTTCACTTTTCAAAATAAAACTTATCTTTAATTATTACAAGAAGTTACAAAAATAATATTACAAGTAAAAAGTAAAATAAAAGCATTCTGTCTTTAAATTAAATGATTTACAAAAACATACTTGGGGAAAATATGGTCTTCTTTAGTGAACTATACCTTCTAAAAACTAAAATTAACAACATTGCAGAGATTTAAATGAAGATTTAGAGATATCACCTGGTCAGCACTGGAAAAAAAAAGTGCTGCAAAAACCAGTGCAACATTATGAAAAACCATAGTCCTGCCTCTTAGCCCTTGTCTCACATTACAGTGCCTATGAAAGGAGTTTATTTTTTGAGACCTGGACTTGACAGCTTGTTAGCATCAAGTTCCATAAAAATCTTTTGAAAAAATTTAAAAGTATCTCTCAGATCCTGGGGATAAGCCAAGTTTAAACCATGAATTAGACCAACCTGCATTAGCTACATTGTCCAAGTTGAAATACACCAACATCTTTATATGGGTCTGCAAAATGTCACTTTTTATTTTATTTCTCACCAAAAGAACGAAATGATTTAAACGACTCGTTCATTTTGATGAACGAGATTCAAAGAACCGAGTCACTAAAATGATTCAAACTTCCCATCACTATTACGCTCACAATCCACCTCACCACAGCCCTCTTCTGCCCAGTTATTTAAATCAGTTATTTATTTTCTTTCCTCATAGCTTTTGGGTTCCAACAGTGCGTCTAATAGATTGTTTGTCATGATGCTTTTCTGCTGCTTTTTCTCCAAAGGATCTTGGATTATATAAATGTATAAATGAAACTAGAGATGAAACTCCTGTGATCTTGCGATTATGTTCAGTTGTCCACATTTACATTTACACAAGAGCAGAAGTTGAACTTTGACCTGTGTGATAAGCCCAGGCTGTTAATGTGTGATAAGAGTTCTGCAGAGTGGAAAATGAAACTTACAGGTATGATGATTCACTTTACTGAGTCGTTTTCTTAGATTCATCTGTCAAAAAAAATTGCTAAACTTTAATTTTACACTGATATAATAACCAACATGAATGTTTTTGAAAGAGATTTTAATAACTACAAGGATCACTATATACAAAATAAAAAATATACAATAAAGATGAATCTATTTGTGAATTGATTCACTTGATGCTCTTAAGATTCACACCTAAGAGTCACTTCAAAAGAACTGAAACTTGTTGTTATCTGTGTGTAACAGCTATAGAGTCCAGCATTTCTGCTGTTTTGAGAAGAAGAGAGAATGTGTTCATCTCAGCTCCTGAACAGCACCGTACGAAGAAACAGTAAGTCCAGGAAATCTTCTCATTATTTAAAAAAATATTTATTCTATTATTTCTTATTATAATCTAAAACAAATAATAATAAATAAAAAAAGTTATTTGGAATGTCAAAGTCAAAAGATAAAAGTTTTTCACAGCAAACACATTATTATTATTATTATTATTATTATTATAATTATTATTATTATTATTATTAAGAGTATCAAAGTCAATAGAAAAGATATACATTACAAAAGTCAGCCATAAAGTTAAAACTACCAGCCTTATTGTCAGGATTAAAGATGGTATTTTACTAATGCACTTAATGCTGACAATCAAAACGGAGGTCAATAAACGGACTGGATCGGTCAATTCGCAAACATGAAGATGAAGTAGTCAAAGAACTCATAGCCAGAGTTATACACAAAAGGCACAAAAAATCTATATAAACTGCTCAGTAACAGTTTACTATGTCCTCAAATGTATTATGTAACAAGTCCTCACAAAGCGCAAACAGACCGGTGACACGGCATGGATTTACTCCCAAAAAATATATTTAGCTTTAGAAAAACGATTCTTCAAAGATGCCTGGAGAGATGTGTGTTTATTCTTCCTGCAGGAAGTTTAAAATCGATTAGTTTAATATTTTCTGATATTGCTAATGGTGCTAATTAATGTTGTAATGTGAAGTGTCACTATGAGATAAAACATGGGTTGTTGGAGCAAACATATCTGCAGCAGACTGGGGTGAGAGTGTGTAAAATACCTGATCTGAGAGTGTTAACTGCTCTAATCTAGATGTTGAGTAAAAGTGTGTCATGAGCAGTTATGTGCTGGATTTAATAATCTGCTTTAAACAGCGAGTGTATTTGTCTGAGCACCAAAGAAGGACAACTTAGTGTAAACAAGGCGTCAGATACTCGACCTTACAGAATGTGATTTCTGTGTGTTAATAAGTGAGACAGAGAGACACACAGACATGTACGTGGACTTCAACCTCAAATAATCATAATAATAATAATAATAATCATAATAATAATAATAATAATAATAATAATAATAATAATAATAATAATAATAATATCACTCATTACATTAAAGATCAGCAGATTCTTATTAGATTTAACTTTTTAACTGTTTTCTACATTTTAGAACAATGATGTATTTATTTATTTATTTATTTATTTATTTATTTATTTATTTTAAACTATAAAGTAGGGCATTATGTAATTAAGTAACAAATGACAGCATCATAACTAACAGTCAGTTGTTATTATAAGACATGAAGGTCAGAAGGTTCTGGATCAGTTCCTACAAGAACAGTATTGTGTCGAGTGTGTGTGTAAACCCCATCGAGCTCCAGGATGAAACTGTCTCTCATGAAGACCTTCCCAGGACAGCGAGACCAAAACTTACTGCTGCAGAGGAGAAGCTCATTTAGAGTCACCAGCCTCAGAAATCACCAATTAACAAGCAGCACCTCAGATTAGAGCCGTTATGAAGCTTTACAGAGCAGAAGTAGCAGATAAACATCTCAATATCAACTGTTCAGAGGAGATTATTGTGTGTTTTAGAGAAACGCCTTCAGTGTTGTTTTCCAGTGTCGAAAGAAATAAACATCAGGAACAAACATTGGGTTAGAGGGGGTGTACAAACTTTAGAGCGGTAGTGTACATTAGTAACATCTATGTATTTTTACCCTTATTAAAAAGGACAAAATTTGAAAACGTAGAAATATGCAAATTTATATAAATTATTATACAGTTCATGTATTTCTGAAAACAAACAACCTGTTTAGATTTTAGATTTTCAATAAACAGCAGCGAACTCATTACCCAGTGATGCCCGACAGCTTTAGGAATCTGTACTGATTCAGGGATGTTTTTCATCACAGAGAGAAACTGGAGGAGCAGCTGGGCGAGTACATCTTACACACTCTCAAATACACTGAAACTGTGAAGTCGTTCTGTGACGGGGAATCAAAATGGACTTTACAGAGAGAGACTGAGCTTAAAGCCATGGCAAAAATAAAGGCAGCGGCCAACGGGAAGAATGTGTCATGGACGGACTTCCTATGGAACCATACAGAAGATTCCAGGAAGCAGGAGCTGGAGAAGGAGCTCGGAGAAGTTCTGAAGAACACTTTAGAAGGACTGGAGAAACTCCATCACTTCCTGGATGCAGTGGAGAAGCTGGCCATCACCTCACTGTTCGTCTTCATGGGTGAGAGCTTCATGCCAAGGGGTGTGAGTTCCATGTCTGTACGTTCAGTGATCTCTGCGGCCAGAATGGCGTCTCCACTCCTCGTCCACTTCAAGAGAGATGCAGCAGCGTTCTTCAGGCCGAGTCTCAGCAATGTGGAAGTCCTGGCCTTGCAGCTGGAGAAATACATCCATGTCACCCAGCAGATCTGTGAAAAGATGGAGAAAAAGTATTGAACATGTCCTTTTCATTATACCAGTTTTTGTTTCCATAGTTTTATAATAATTCAAAAATAGGTTTGACAAACAGTGTTTTCTCTTCTCAGAGCCAAGTGCATGTCAGGATCTGTTCGTAAGTAAGTATCACTCAGACAGGGGCTGTTCTCCTTTACTAAAGAATTGTATATCATATTGTATTTACTACTTACTGATTATTTATGTACTGTATATCGTATTTACTGCATACTGTATATACTTTAAATGAATAAGAGTATTAAAATTAACAAAACCTTTTAACAATTTTAGAACGTCTTAGTGATACTAATTAAATACTTTCAACTGCAGAAGGGAAATAAATTTATATGTGATGGATATTAATGAGTGAAAATAAATACACAAAAGCAGGAAGAGAGTGTCAGGATTTTAAGACATTTTTTTTCATAAAGATTTTAATAAAAAACAGGAAAAATTAAACAAAAAAAAAGAAAAACGTTTAATTAATGCACTTTATTTATATTATCAGGGCACAAAGGATGGAGACACTCGGCTCAAGCTAACCTGCCCTTTGTGTTGACAGTTTCTTCCTCACTTTCTGCACTCATCTTCTCCCTCGTGTTCCTCACTGCTTGTGTTGTTGGTCGTGTCTCATTTCAGAGTACGTGGTCTCTACTGACTGGGTCGACTGTAAAAGCTGAACTCAAACAAAACAGTCTAGTCATGTGACACTTAACCACATTTTATCTAAAAAAATGTCTCTCATGGAGCGGATTTCACATAAATCCCCATGTTTATTATTATTATTATTATTATTATTATTATTATTATTATTATTATTATTATTATTTATATATTTATTTATTTATTTATATATATCGTATTTAAAAATATATATTTATTTTTAATATCACCTCGTCCTGTTTCTGCCAGTGTCTCTTCCGGTCTCTTGCCCAGCTGGTAAAGGAATCATGGGAATGCCTGGGCTGTGTACATACACTACTGGAAAGAAGGAGATTTAAAAATGCTTCCTCTGAAGAATGCAGCCCCTGAACTGACCCACGAGTTCCTAGTTAATTTAACCTTTAGTTTTATCTTTAAGTTTTATTAATTGGTTACGCGTACAGTGTTAACTAAGCTGCTGGTGTTCCCGAGGGCCCAGTGAATTTCACTCTACACTCGTGTTTCTGTGGGTTCGTCTTAGGTTCAGCTTTGCGGTTCTTTACGTCTCCATCGTGTCGGCTACATCGTGTAAGATGATCATTCTGGTAAAGAAACTGTATTCACACATATTGTAGGTGTTTAATATACATTATGTTACAGATGGAGAAACTGGAGATCTTCACTGAAATTGAACATGAGTGAGGAGTCTGTGCAGGAACGGCAGGAACATTTACTCCAGCTGACCAAAATCAGGTAAGACATTAACATTTAACAATCAATCAGTTTCATATTGATTTTGTCTCTTGTCATTGATTGTGCCATTGATATTTGAAAAAAAGTTATTAATACAGTTTTATTTACAGGATGGACGAGTCTTTCAGGATGCTCTTTCTATTTGGTGTGAAGGCTCAAGACTTTATTAAAGTATTCAGTGAGAGCCAGCGCAGGATGTTTCAGTTCCTGTCTGATTTAGAGGAAGCTGCACTTCAGATGGACAAGATGAAGAAGGGCTCCGACATCTCCAGTGTTGCTGGAAGTTCCGTCGGTATTGCTGGTGGATTGTGCTCCATTGCAGGTTTAGCTCTCGCTCCCGTCACTGCAGGTTTATCTCTGGGCCTCGTGGTCACCGGTGTTGGCCTTGGAGTCACCAGTGGTGTTAACGGCCTTGTTACGGGCATCACTGAAATGGTAGTCAACAGACATCAAGGAAAAAAAGCCAATGAAATTTTCAACAGATTTATGGAAGATGTGCAGAAGAACCTGGATTGTGTGGAAGATGTGTGCAGAAGGAAGGTTCTTCATGCTTGTGTTGATACAGAAGCCAAAAGATTTGATGCTATCGGGGATGCAGATTCAACTGCAAGGAATATCAGAGCTGAGGGAGATGTTTCAGATTTACGTAACCTGGGATATCAGGAAACTAGCTTAATACGTACACGTAGCGTGGCCTTGATTGTTGACGATCTTCTTGACGTCAGCCAACTGGCTAAAGGATCTTCTCTGGCCATTTCAAAATCTGCCAGGGCGGGGCTCATCGGCTTAAATGCTCTCTTTATTGGTTTAGATGTTTTTTTCATCTGTAAAGACGGTATAAATCTGGCCAAAGGGAGTGAAAATAAAGCGGCTCTGATCATTCGCTCCAGAGCAGCTCTGTGGCGCTCAGAGGTGGAGGCGTGGGAGGAGATCCATAACCATCTGTGTAAAGGAATGTTAAGATTTTACAAGAATCAGGAAATTCTAAATAAGACTTTTTACATTTAGAGAATAAATCTGATCCCAGTGCTGACCTGGCAGTGAGAATTTGTATTTGCTTTATTGTCTCTGCAGTACATTTTCAATGCAATACTTTTTCTTAACTCAAGTCAGGTCGGCTTTTATTGTCATTTCAACCATTATCAGTTCAGTACACAGTCACATGAAACAATGATCATCTAAGACCCCAAGGTGTTTCATACAACATAAATTAACATAGTCTGACTAGCTAACTAAGAGACCTAATTAAGACAAAACGAATTAATAAAATGTATTATATATACAGTTGTGTTCAAAATAATAACAGTGTGTTGAAAAAAGTGAGTAAAGCTCCATATCCTTTTAATAACTTTTAATCTAAATCAACAAATGCATTGCACATTCTATTCTCAATCACAACATGAAGGAAAATGTGCTAAATGTATTATTAGTTTACAGGAAGTGAAGAAAAACAAATAGTCTGTTAAAAAAAATAGCAGCGTCATCATTCATGCATGGAGTCAACCAACATCTGCCACCTTTGAACAGGTTTTCCAGCCCAACACAATTGTACTACCCGCCACAATTCCTCTGCATTTCTTGTTTTTGTCTCAGAAACAGCTGGCCGCTCCATGTTGGTCTGGAACCAAGATGCTACTCGCTTACTGGTGTGTTTGGGGTTGTTGTCCTGTTGAAACTCCCATTTCAAGGTAATTTCCTCTTCGCCATAAGGGCCACACGACCACTTTAAGTATTCTGATGTACTCAAATTGCTCCATGATCCCTGAGATGTGATAAACAGGACCAACACCACAGTACAAGAAGTGTCCCCATATCATGATGCTGGTGCCTCCATGCTTCACTGTCTTCACAGTGTACTGTGGCTTGAATTCAGTGTTCGGTGTTTCGTCTGACAAACTGTCTGCGGCCTCTAGACCCAAAAAGAACAATCTGGCTTTCATCAGTCTACAGAATATTGCTCCGTTTCTCTTTAGGCCAGTCGACGTGTTCTTTGTCGAACTCTAACCTCTTCACCACACATCTTTTTTATTTCATCAATGGGACTTTGCGCGGCTTCTTGCCGATTGCTTGGCTTCACATAGTCGTCTTCTAATAGTAACAGCTCACATGTCACTTTAGATGTTCTCTGATCATGATGGAACTGATCATTGGCTGAGTCTTTGCAAATTTTGTTATTCTTCCATCCATTCGAATGGTAGATTTCCATTTTCTTCCACGTCTTTCTGGTTTTGGTCTCCATTTGAAAGCATTTGGTATCATTTTATCAGAGCAGCTGATCATCTTCTGCACTTCTTTGTATGTTTTCCCAACTCTAATCTACTTTTGAATCAAAGTACGCTGTTCTTCTGAACAATGTCTGGAACGATCCATTTTACTCTGATTTTCAGAGAGAAACACACAGGACAACATTTTCTGCATTTATCCTTAAACAAGAGGAACTATCATTTCTCCCAAAGAGAAATTACTGATGTTGGACTGCTATTATTTTATATATATATATATATATATATATATATATATATATATATATATATATATATATATATATATTATACAGTATATAGTCACTTTTAAATATTTCAGTATTAAATCATAAATCTGTTTAATTACCTGTAAATGCACACACACATCAATCTTAACCACACAGTTAAAATGCAGATTAAAATGCTTTTATAGTGTATATATTAAAATGTAGTCCAGCAAGTAAAACCAGCAAGTTGCCATGTATGTATATGCTGCAATCGGAGTAAAATTACATTTCTTTGAACACAGAACACACACACTATAAAGACAGCAGCTGATGAATTCATCCCGTTAATTCATGTCATGTGCTGGTTACTTGACCGCTGCCTGTCTGCCTTTTCAGTTCTGATTCGTGGTTTTGTTTTAATTGCTGTATTTATTAAAGTTTGCTCAACCTGCACCTGTCTGTTTGTGTCTCCTGCAATGTTTGCTCAAGTTTGCACATCAGCAGTGAAGTTCAGAGTACAGCAAAATCTGTCGAGTTTATCACCCTGTTTATCACCATGTTTATCACCATGTTTATCACCATGTTTATCACCCTGCTCACAGTAAAACTCTTACGTGGGCAAAGGCCATCTGGGGAGGTCCTGAACTCATACAGGCAGTTCACAGATCTGTTCTGGTGTGTATTCAACCACTCACTATAAGATAAACAATAATTCTCTTTATGACTGATTCATTGTTGTAAGCATCCAGTAGGGGGTATGTTAGTGTATGTTGTTAACCGAAAGAGGAAGAACAACAACAAAAAACAGCTTTTCTCTTTTTTTCTCAGGGGAGGTTTATATTGAAGGAATTGATTTGACATGATTATATTTGCACTATTTTAGCCCAGATATATATTTCATTTGTCAGATCTTTGACTCTGGGCGCATCACAGACACACAGACATGAGACGAGGTCTTAGGGGGAAAAGGGTAGTTTTATTGGAAAAATGGGGACCGGAGTCACCCCCCCCATCACCCC
>JAAGKR010013948.1:0-7500 GCA_011419295.1 Clarias macrocephalus
ACACACACACACACACACACACACACACACACATACACGCACACACACACACACACACACACACACATACACACACACACACACACACACACACACACACACACACACACACACACATACACAGGTTTTGGGGGAGCTCAGAAACCTGAATATTCCACACGGCGAGTCAGAGTATGAATGTGAAGCTGAGCTTTCAGACAATTTGAGATACAACAGAGTTTACAAATGCAAGTTTGTGAAAAATGAGAAAAAGTACATCTTTCATCTCAGTGTGCTCGAACATCGCTCAATATTTTTGAAGTGGATTCCTTCCCGATGTTTGCGCGTAAACAAGTCAAAATATTTCAAGAGCACCTTCTTCTGAGACTTCTACCCTGTTTTAACAATCTGCCAGTTATCAGCAAGACCGATCGGTTCCTCTGCGTTAACACACCGCTCGTGGACGTCTACGCTTTCAAGGACATTGTCTTTCCATAGATTTAATTCCCTTCTTATCCAGTGATCGGGCCTTTGATTTAGATCCTGAGATACCGGCTGATATTAGGCGACGAGTTGCAGACTGAGAAAAAAGAAGGAAAAAATCCCGTTGAAAATGAAGTGATGGCTTGGGAGCGTTTGATTTGTTGGGATTTCAGTGTGGATTCTGGATTGCGCATTGCGCTTCTCCGCTTGAGCGCGGCGTCTGGATTCGATCAGATCACCAACAACATTGAAAAAAGTTCACTCTGTCAAGCCGGGCCCGCCCGAGTGTGGCCTCGTCCTGGTTCTTGACGGCTTGTTGGAGGTTTCTCCTCTTGCACTTAAAACCCTGCATGTTCCTTTCATCTGTCTTTATTTGGAGATGGCAGGGGGCGTAAGCGCTCCACTGAGAGCTCAAACTAAGCTACACAAATTGCATTGTGGCTCGTTATGCGCGCACACTGCTGTCAGCCGCCGCTCTGCTCTCCACGTCTCCAACATCTCCTCAAACAACTCAATTCAAGTGTGAAGTGCACTGCCATTTAAATGAAAGAGAAAGCTGGCATGTGTTGCGACCTTACACACTCTCATGGAAGCTCATGCTTTACAGTTTCCTTAATTCGTTCCTTTTTTTTTTTTTGTCATTTGTGGGTGTTTTAATCATAATCAGAATTTCCTGAAGAAGAAAAAAAATCGACTTTATATGCACCTGTATAAGGCAAGTTTAAGTAAGAGAGTGATGTAGTCTGTGGCCTTCTACCTCTAGGGTTGTGTGTTTTCGTCCCGCATCGATCGGGTCTCTGTGTGTGTCTGTGGGGTTTGTATGTTCCCCCTGTGCTCGGTGGGTTTCCTTCTCTTGCCTGTGTTTGACCTGCTCGCGTGCTTTGTGTTGGTTGTACCCAGAATGTACCCCGCCTCGGGCCCCGAGTCCCCTGGGACAGGCTCCAGGCCTCCCGACACCCTGTACAGGAGAAACGCTAAAGAAAACGAACGAGTAACTGATCGTAAGTACAGCATATAAGAAAAATGTAAATAATGGAACGGAAATTGAAATCTATGTAGTAAATATTCAGGGCTGTCAATATTAATGCGTTAATGCATGTGGTTCATCTATACATTTAAATGCATTGTTTCTTTTTATGCAAATTAATTAGGTAGTGGCTCAAACAGTGAAGGCTGTGAGTTACTGGATTCCTGATCAGAAGGTCAGAGGTTTGAGACCCAACACTACCAAGTTCCCGCTGTTGAGCACTTAAACAAGGCTCCTAATCCCATCCGCTCCAGGGCTGCTGTATCCTGGCTGACCCTGTGGAAACAAAAAGTCACTGTGTGTAAGGTACATGTGACAAATAATTGAATATTATTATTATTATTATTATTATTATTATTATTATTATTATTATTATTATTATTATTATCATTAGTCATATGACCAAGTTTGATCCTAATGGCTTCCCATAATCGCAGCTCTGTTAACCTGCTGTGTATGATAACGACACGTTTAACACAGATACTGAGGAAACAATCATCAAGAATGGACGCAACATTTCCAAAAAAATTTTTTCTTTAAGTGTTTACTCAGATAATCGGGCCAGTCAAACTGTTTTTGTTTGTCCAGTTTAATGTTGAAACTTTTGCATTTAAAAAAAAAAACTTTAAATAACTAAAAATGCAAGTTACATTAAATTTAAAGAATACAAACTCTGGTGTGTGTGTGTGTGTGTGTGTGTGTGTGTGTGTGTGTGTGTCAAGAGAGTTATGGCCTCTAGCACTGAGACATATTCAATCCATAAAATGTTTTTGATCTCTGGTCAACACACACACACACACACACACACACACACACACACACACACACACACACACACACACTTCTCTGCAGTCACACTTACAGCTGGTGTAGCATTCGTGCCATGCTGCATTTATTGAAAATGAAACAGCGAGCAGTGTCTCGGGCGTTAGTCCCGTTGAGAGAGCATTAATAACGCAGCTCACTCAGACCTGAGCTTCACACACTGCACTCCGTCATAACGCAGCTCTACATGAAGAAAACAATAATAATTAAAGAGTGAGGTTAAAGATGGAGACGAGGGATCAGAGCTTCATCTCATCTAAACAAAAGAAAAAAATGCAGCGCCTCTTAGAAACCTTCCAGCTTTCAGTTCTGACAGATTAGACACCCAGAAAAAGTTAGATTTTTAGACTTGTCTATTATATGTACTGCACACACACACACACACACACACACACACACACACACACACACACACACACACACACACACACACACACACACATCAATAGTTTGGGTTTCCTCCAGGTTCTCTGGTTTCATTTTACATTCCAGATAAACGTCAGTAAGTGAGCTGGATGTGCTGAACTGCTCTCAGGCTGTATCAAGAACATGAATCTTAGTCTATCAGTCCATATGCGTACGCTAATGAGTGACGAGCATCGCTTGTAGTTTGTTGTTTATTATCATGGCCTGAATGATGTTTCAGTTGAACTGCATGCAGTCTGTCCCCTACACACATACATTTGAGTTGTGCCAAGCAATAACAATGGAAACAAAAGTGAAAGTCACTGAATCATTCAACCATCGGCACAATCCTAATGGATCCTAGTAGCTAGACGAGGTTTGTTGGACTTACTGTACAGTACATGTCACTTTTAAAGCTAGTTCAATGCTAATTACATTTTGGAAATTAAAGTTGTTTATTTTACATGGTGCACTTAGTTTCAATATAGTTTTGCTTCCTAGATTAGATTAGATTAGATTAGATTAGATTAGATTAGATTAGATTAGATTAGATTAGACTGGGTTGGATTAGATTAGATTAGATTAGATTAGATTTGATTAGATTAGACTGGATTAGATTAGTGGCGGCACGGTGGTGTAGTGGTTAGCGCTCTCGCCTTGCACCTCCAGGGTCCGGGTTCGTCTCTGTGTGCATGGAGTTTGCATGTTCTCCCCGTGCTTGGTGGGTTTCCTCCGGGTGCTCCGGTTTCCTCCCACAGTCCAAAGACATGTAGGTTAGGTTAATTGGTGTTCCCAAATTGCCCGTAGTGTGTGAATGAGTGAGTGTGTGTGTGTCTGTGCCCTGCGATGGATTGGCACCCTGTCCAGGGTGAACCCTGCCATGTGCCCTAAGTCTCCTGGGATCGGCTCCAGGCCCCCCTGACCCTGAATACAGGATTAAGCGCTATAGATGATGAGAGAGTGAGTGGATTAGATTAGATCAGACTGAATTAGATTAGATTAGATTAGATCAGACTGAATTAGATTAGATTAGATTAGATCAGACTGGATTAGATTAGACTACATGTGCTCCTTTCCACAGTTTATTTTCCTCGTAATCGCTACACATTTAGTGAGAGCTTTTGTATGACCAGAGATGTCAAATCATGGTGTTAAGCACACATTATGCAGCGCCGGTCCTGACAGCCCCTGACTGGTAAAGGGGCCCTCGTACCTGACCCGGGAGCCATGTGACCTGTTTGCCCTGCCGCACAGTCACCCCTGGCACCCCATCATCCTTTACCAGTAAATCATAGATATCAATTCTATTACTCATTTTATTACCTGCGTCACAAATCAAAACGAAAACTCTTCTGATTTACCTTTTCAAAAAATACAAATTCTACATTGAATACTTATTGGTTATTATTTAAAGAGATTAGCGTCCATATTCCATTAAAGTAAAGTCTCAGTTGTTCAAGTAACACTTTCAGAGTTCATTTGATTCTGAGAATTTGTCGGTGTAATTAATTGACATTTTAAATGGGATATTTAATCAATATTGCATGCCAAGCCATTACTTTTCTATCTTGCATTGATCCAGAGATGGAACTAAACCATCACTGTCTTGTTTCACAGTACATGTAAAAGTAAGTGTCCCTATGACATAATACGTGAACACGTGCATGGCATGCTTATCTTTTCCAACCTGGAGTTTATCATACCGTTGCCCATTTGTGGTTATAAAATATAATAAATATTCGTTTTCACTCACTTTTATGAGGTACAAAGTCATAGGGAACGAGTGGAAATGTCTGGCAAGCAAACTAGACACGGACAGACCAGGAGTTGTGCTGCTAAGCCCGGTTCATAGGACAGAGAGAGATGCACTGCGGGCTAGCACATCAACTTAACCTTACTGTTATTTGCTGACATCAAACTTGGAGAGGAGAGAACACATGCTGACCTGAGTGCGTGTTCCCGCAGTTCGCTCTCTTCTTATTTATTTTATTCTATTTTATTTATTTCTTTGGTGGAAATATTCCTACTTTATCTTCTCTCCAAAGTTTTCAACACTGACACACGCTTGGACACGAAAACGAGGCGGTGCCTTGTGTCACTTACAGAAACCCTATGCAGCTGACATTAACTCTGACACCACAGCTAATTAGCACAGAATCAAGAAAAAAAAACCTCAGTTTGAATGTCACGTTAGCATTTATCGCATGCGTACGGCAGAAAGTAAACAAACCTGCTACTGTGATCATAGCGTTACTCCTTAATGAAATTCATTTGAATCGCTCGTGTCTTGAGTAGCTCGGACTGTATGAAATCAGGAAACAGGTCCAACATAATTATATTACAACAAGAGAAAACTGATTCGCCTTGCCCCTACAACCAAAACAATCTCCCACTCTGGACGCTCGTGCCAAGTCAATAACTGGCAGTTACGTGCAGACGGTTCCGGAGCACAGGGTTGTGGAACTCAATTTGGACTGACGGTGATTTTTTTTTTTATAACTCAGTTGTTTGTTTAACAGGTCTTCCAGCACAACTTCTTCATAATCGGAGTCAGACATAATGAAGAAACCGGGAACCGTGCACAGTATTAAGAATTCATCAGGGCTGTGCTGTTGTACTGAATATCAGCATGACTGTCATTTGGTCGCAGACATGAGAGGGTGGCCTGAGTACTGAGGCTATCACAGCACAGTGCTGATATTCAGTACTACAGTACGACCTCGAGTGTGATATTGCTTTTATACAACACTTCCACAAGCATCATTTATTATGGAGAAAAACATATAAACAACAGATTGTGATTTGTTTCACAATTATTTAAGCAGTCATTTTGCTCCGCCTACACCTATCCCTCCATGCACTAACTAACTAACCGTGACTGGCGGCAGCGGCGACCGTCAGTTAGCGTAATCAACAGGAGGTGAGAGTAGTTTTAATTAATTAGCGGTAAAAAGGGTGAGGAAGAATAAACCATGGAGGTGGTGGACAGTCCTGAGAAACTCACCAGATTTACTTTATATTTCCACTGGCCAGGCTAAACATCTACATTTAATTACTTTAGTCACAACATCTATCTATCTATCTTCCAAACTCTCCATAAATAAGCTCAAGTTAAAAAGACAATCCATACATCATAATGTCTGCTGTTCCTTCATATACAGTATATTGGATCCTCCGATCCATTAGGGGGCCTAACAGGCTACTTAGTCCTAGTAGGACTAATAAACTGAAACATCCTTGTAATTCCCGCTCTGACAGTCAGACGTTCTCAGGAGCTCGGACATTTATTACTGTAGGTAAGGTTTTAAGTTGTCCTCTGAGTATGTTGTCATCCTATAACGTCACCGTCCTCCTATCAGCGGGTTTTTCCCGGCTGAAGTTTTTTTAATCAGAAATTAATTGTATCAGCAGCTGCATTTGGTCACAGTGACGGCAAATCATAAAATTGTGCTCATTAAACCCTCTGATCATAAATAAAGAGCACTTTTATGATGTCGCATGTTTATGTGTAACAGCAAAATCTGCAGCTTTCAGTTCCACAATCAGCCACATTTATTCTTCAGGTCACATTAAAGCTCGACGCGTTAATTCCGATATAAAACACACGGTCTCACCGCGTTTATTACTCGTTTTCCATCCGTCTCAACTACTTCCATTTTGGATATTGATTCCCATGTCGTGTCTGATAAGAGCTCCATTTCCGTAAGGACTTTTTAAGACGGCACTTTTTATTCGCACTCTGCATGCATTTATATTTTCTCTCATTTTCTCTCGACTGACAAATCACAATAATTGCATCTAACACTTTTAAGCCTTTTCTCGAAACATTAATTAAGACCATCTGGAGAGAAACCAGGCTGCCTTGTGATTTGTTTGTCACTTAGTGTTAACTAGCGTGCTAAAGTGCTAAAACATTTCCCTCGCATTATTTCGGTCGCATTGTAAGAGCCGAGACATGCGTTTCTTTTTAGCGCCGTGTTACAAACTTGTGAATGAATAACGGACTACTCATAAATGCCAGCAAGCCCGGTGACGTCCAGCTGAGCTGTCGTCTTACAAAATAACCCCCGTATCAACAGGAAAGTGGCTCGGGAGGAAAATAGAGCAGTGTGCATTAAAATGCATGATTTCTGTAACTCTGACAGTATTGCGGCGCTAAATCACAGGTTTATATTAACGCGCTATTTCCAATACCTTATCGTTTCTATGGTGACGGCTCATTCACAGGGATTTGTAAAAGAAAAAAAAAGTGTTATTGTAGCGCTAAAAAGATTTGTAAGTCATACTCATAAATGTCTCACTTCTAGTGCAAGAACTACAGTATCCTAACAAGGTTTGTTCTTAACAAGATCTTCACCAGAACTTGCTCCTAATGCAAGCAGAAGGACTTTTCCTGGAAAGGCCGTGAGCTAAAAAGCGCAAAATCGACTAGCTTTTAAATTTCTTATATAGGGTGCTCCAGAAGTCTGGATCTGTAGACAAAAAAATGTATTCAAAATTATAAAATAGAGCAGATGCTCAAATCGATAGCCGTGGACTTGGTGACACTTGGTGTCTATGCGGAACAAGAGTGTTAAAAACACATGTGGCAAAATAATAGATCAGAACTGTTCGGGTTAGATCAGTGTGAATTTTGTGTGATTTTGCAAAACGCTATAACTCCACCTCCAGCAGTTTTGCCACTGTAGTCTGTTTTTGTGTTTTTGGTTAGAGTTAATGTATTGGGTAAGAAACTCATGCTTTGATTGGGATTTTTGTAGCGAGTCACTGGCAGTAAATCA
>JAAGKR010013949.1:0-10640 GCA_011419295.1 Clarias macrocephalus
TTTGAGTATTTTTCTCAGTCTTTTGCAGATTTTATATTTAATTCAACAAAAGAAAACAATACAATAAAATTCATAGATACAGATAAAGATACCTGAAATACTAAACAGTTCCAGATAGTATTGTTGTGAAAACATAACAGATTCACAGTGTTTGAACTTGACCTCATGACCTTCTCTCCCCTAATCTAGAGCCGTAACCCCTGAGGCACCACTGCTTCAAATCCAACTTTGGTGGATTTAATAAGTAAAGAACCCGAGGCAGGTTTAAAGCACTTTCATTAGGACCTGGTACAATCTGCATTATTTAATGACTAACCTTTTATACAGAACTAAAATTCAGTCCTGTAAGTGTCATACTAGGGACTGAGAAATCTATTTGATCCGTTTTAAAATCCGACCCGTTCATTTCTCTCTCTTCGACTTCCTTTTATAGTCCAGTGAGCCCTCTGTTCTTTTATGGACCGTAGCAGTTCTTTTCCCCAGTGTCACACACGCTAGGTGGCAGTAACATTCTAAGAAGACTGAAGTAAGACTAGACGTCTTTTTTTTTATTTTATTATTATTATTTTTTTTATTTTAGTAAATTGAACATGTGCCAGCTTCAGGTGTGTGAGGAGAGCTGTGAAGTGGTTTGTGAGATACAGGCAAGAAGTTAAGATCAGCTTATGCCATGATGAGAGCATGTTATGAGCTGAAATACTCTTATGTCTTTACTTTGAACAAGCAGTTTGTGTGTGTGTGCGTACACCATGTGTATTATATTTACATGTGTATTATATTTTACCTATAAAGGATTTCCATTTATATGGCTTCCCATCAATAGCTAATTTCCCCCAGTGATGTCTTCTAATCACTCAAAGCCTCCTAATCATCGTCAGGGTCTATTAATGAGATTAATAGCAGAGGTGGTGGATTATTCTTTAAGCGCACAGATTTTCAATCAATTGTATTCAAGTAAGTGCCTCTTTACATAAGAAAGAAAGTAGGAAAAAAGCTAATAAAGTGCTCTAAAAAATCATGAAGCAGCTTAATGTACTGTACAGTGGAGGACATTACTCAGAGCCTCCTGGTAAAGACCGTGAGCCGTCGGTGATGTTTAAAATAACTGTAGACATTACTGAATGGGTACTAATGTGGCATCTTATAAACAGAACAAGACACCGCAATTCCTCTCCTTTTTTCCATCATCCCTCCTGTGGCTCCCTTTGTGGCAAAATCGTCAATACAAGGATACAGGCAGTAAAAAGGAAAAGGCAAAAACTCCAACAATGTCCAAGGAAAGTTTTTTTTTTTTACTGTGCCACAGGTTTTCCAAAAAGGTTCACAAGGACCAAAGTCCCTCAAATACAGGTAGTCAAAAGAAAAAAGAAAAAACTAACAAAAGAAACTGTTCATAATACAATTCAACAGGTAACAAAATGTCAAATTCAGTTCGCTACTGGTCCAACTTACACCCCGTCCTCTCCCAAACAGTTCTTTGTCCCCCTTCTAAACTTCCAACCCCTCCTTCATTTTCAAATTGGCCAATGGTAACCCCTCATTAGTTATTAAATGAGCATTTTACAAAGAATGCATTAAAATACAGAAAGTATTTTAAACAACCTTCAACTTTGATATTATTTTATCAGAATCATCCAGTATTTACACACTGATGAATTTTTAACAAATTCTAAACAAAATTCTAATGGACCAACTGCACCCCTTCAGGAGGGCATATAGTTGACTTCCTGTGTGCAGCCCCTCCTACTAGTCAACTCCAGGAACCGGTAAGACAAAAAGACAGACATTAATAGACAGGCATTGTTAGTCCAACTTATAACAATCAGCATGAAATGTGCACCTTTCATGTGAGTGTTTCTGAATCAGAATCAACAAGAAAAATTAAAGTCTTTCAAAACAAAAAGTCTGTTTTCATTCCCTACATGCTTGTTGAAGTGCTACTTCACATTTCTCCCTTTCATCCCCCCCCCCGGATGGTTTAAGTTAGGCAAACAGGATAAATAATCAGCAATTCATTTTTTTTTTAACTGGACATTGCTTAATGGTAAAGGCTTAAAGCTGCAGCATCAGAAACCAGCGCAGTATCCTTGAGTTCCCAGTCTGCATAGTTTGCATCCATTTCAGTGCACGATGATCAGTTCGTAGTGTGAACTCACATCCAAGCAGGTAGTAACGCAAAGAGTCCACCGCCCACTTAATGGCCAGGCCCTCCTTCTCAATAATGGAGTACCTCTGCTCTCTTTCAAAGAGTTTTCTACTCAAAAACAGCACCGGCCTCTCATCTGAAGCCTCTCCTTGAGCTAGTATGGCTCCCAGTCCAACGTCCGATGCGTCCACCTGTACAATAAATCTCTTAGAGAAATCAGGGCTCTGCAACACGGGTTCTTGACATAAATTCTTCAAAGCTTTAAAAGTTTCTTCACATTCATTAGTCCAACAAAATTTTGTAGGATTCTTCTTGGTACAATTGGTCAAAGGGGTAGCTAACGTTGCAAAATGGGGAATGAACCTTCTGTACCAGCCAATTAAACCAAGAAAAGATCTCACCTGCTTTTAAGTTTTGAGGACGTGTAATATTTTGAATAGCCTTGAGTTCTTCCACTTGTGGTCTGATCTGTCCACGTCCTATCAAGTACCCCAAGTACCGCACCTCCACCTGGACTGTCAGAGCTTCCAGTAGAACTCTGGTAAAACAAATCCATTAACATATTAGATAATGTATTAGAACGAGCACATTAATATAAACCTATGATTTTCAGCTGCACTAGTGTTTTTTTTTTAGTGTAAAAAATTAATCAATGTAACAAAAAACATTGAAAGACTAGTCAGAAGATGCTGACTGTTGTGAATATCCCTCTCACAGCGTGCAGCTGTTACTCTGACATGATATCTGCTGTTTATGATTAATTAAAATTCTCACATCATGTGCTGACATCATGATCATTTTTTTTAGCTGTGTTTCCTGATTGCTTCTGTATAAACAGATGCACAACAATCTGGGTCCGTATTCAAAAAGTTTCTTAGAATTCTCTCAAAAAGCTCCTATCTTAGCCTAAAAAGTCCTAGACTAAAAGTGATTTAGTAAACTAGGCTCACTCAGGCTGTTTGGTGTTTGTTGAAATGGATGGACTGTGGTGACCTTGAAATTCCTTCAGAAATTTTGTGTGAAATAAACAGTTAAATTTTTATTACAAACCTGAAAGCATCAAAGAAGCCATGTAAACAATCTCTATTCATTACCGCAATTCATCAAGTTAATAGAGCGTGCTTGAGTAACTGCATGCAAATAAAAGCGAGCAACAACTCTGCATCGTTAGATGTTTTAATATTTTCCCTTCACAAACAGCTATAACCATCATTACTACAGATATCAACCCTTCATGATGGCTCCAAACACACCCTGTGTATGAAGCCAGATTCCTCACAGACTGGATTGTGTTAACAACGTGACCTTACACTAGGAATATGAGAAACACCACACAAAAAAAACAAAAAAAAAACAAAGAGGAAACATGACATATTATAAGCGCTGCTTAAATCTCCACTTTATAACGTCATCAGTTTGCAGATAATGACCGAGCGCTCGGCTTGGCTAAACAAGGCTTTTTTCTTCCTTGTCTTCTGTTTCTAATGAGATTTTATTTTTAGTCTGAGAAAGAAAATAAATTTCGAGCTTGAATAGTTAGACATACATCATCCCGTATCCTTGGTATTCTGTAGCAGGCAGTCTGTGCTCTAATTGTTTTAATAGACTGAGCTGCTAAAAGCCTTTCTATATTAAGAATGACATAAATGCATAAATGACATTTGAACATGGTTAAAGCACAAGTTTCGTTTCCTGTCGCTGTGTTTGTAACTGTAGATCAGGGCCCGTATTCACAAAGCTTCTTAGAATTCTCTCAGAGAGCTCCTATCTTATCCTAAAAAGTCCTAGCTGGGAGTCTTAGATAAAAGTGATTTAGGAAACTTCTTAGAGCAACTCTGAGTAAGGAAAGTACAAAAACCTTTATCTTAGTGAGGGGGTGTGGTTGACCCTGTTGCTAGGGATGATGCAGCAATTCAAGGACTGTGATTGGTTGATAAAAAATAACCTCTGACCTCTGCAAAGGTCTTGAAATGTGCTCTTTGTGAAAACAGACTATATGATAATATAGAACAGACAGTGAAATCATAATGTTTGTATATAATGAAATCGTATAATCATGACTACAGGCTACATCATGCAAAGTTTATGTTATAGGCTAAATATCTTATAGTGACTTAAAACAGCCAAATGTTGAAAATGTGAACAATTTCCACAGAGTAGTTACTATATTTAAGTTCTTACATTTATTTACCGTACTGATTTTATTACTTGCAATCCATTTCAGATTGAAGAGAGCAAAATGTCTCAGCTTTTACCAAAGCACTGTACATGATTACAGGACAGTCTATTTAAGTTGCACTTTTGGATGGTCTGTAGCCAACAATCCAAGAGAGATGGAAGGAAGTAAATCAACAAGAAAACCAAATTGGACAGAAGAGCAGCGTTTACTTTTAGCTTTACGTTCAGTGTTTGGAGAATATTTCTTCTTTCTGCTATTTTGTCCTCTGCTATACAGTAAAAACTATTAAGCCAATTAAAAGTCCTCTCTACTCTTAACACATTTTTACCATTAGAACTGTTTATAGGGATAAGATGTTTTGTGAATAATTTTTATCTTTGCTAAGATTTACTCCTAAATTTAAGGGGAAATTCTAATAAAACATCATAATTCTAAGAATTTTCTTAGAATTTTGTCAATAGGAGCAACTTTTAGGCTTAAGAAGCTTTGTGAATACGGGCCCAGGTCAGAGTCAGAAGGTCTTACAAAAATCCACCTGAACAGAATTATTACTTATGTATATTTTACTTATACTGCTGAACTTATTCATATACAGGCTTAGCCATGCTAAAACTTTCATACTAGCCGTCCTTGACTATAACAACATCCAACAACAACCAGAAACACAAATACTCCTGCACCACAGGAGGTTCTGGGAAGGTTTAGGTTCCCCTTTGGTTCCCTTTGCAGTTCTGAGATCCTCATTATATACAGGGTGATTAATTTCTGTGAAAACACAAAAGGGTTCACTGGCATCTCTAACTGTTGAAACAGTTTGTGACCATCATTGACACAAACCCTTTGTGTAAGAAGAGAATTATTCATCACTTTGACATTATATATCACTACAAATGCTCTTCAATTATCTCCAGGACATTTTAAACATATTTGCTAGGCTACCCTAGATGACATATTTAACTTCTCTCTCTCTCTCTCTCTCTCTCTCTCTCTCTCTCTCTCTCTCTCTCTCTCTCTCCAGTGCAATATATTTTCACCCTCTCCATCCTTCTTTTGTCTCTTTTCTGTCACTGGACCTGTTCCTTTTCTGAAGGACAAACACTTTACCTCAGCCATGTTCAAAGCTCTCCAGTGAACCTGTTGATCCTCTCAGATCACTGCTGCTCTCAATTAGAAGCTGTCCTGCGGTGCTCAATACACACATATTAAGGGTCTAAACATTCCTGAGTTTATTCTGTTAGGTTGGAGTTCCTGGAGAACACACACTGGCATGTGTGTAAATGTAAATGACACGTAAATGTGTTCCTGGTACACAGATGTGTACACACACACACACACACACACACACACACACACACACACACACACACACACACACACACACACACAATGCATGCAATTAAAGAGTTATAATGACCCTCAGATCACCGCCACTGAATTATTACACCTGATGAATAATTTTCTGACAGTAGAGCAGCCATAAGTCACAATTTATAATAACACACACTTTACAAACTACTTGTATTCCTCCTTTAGGATTCCAAGTCTCTCTTCTAATTCCACTGCTCATCTGCACCTCACCGCAGTGTCAGTGTTAAGACATGGTGGGAAAAGTCAATGCGAAAGATAAAACTGATACATACCGAAGCCACAGAGCTTTGAGGGGAAAAACTGAATATTTGTAGAGGCACAGTGGCATTTGCAGCAGACTTGCTAGCTCCTTTACTTTATATGAATGTGATAATGAACATAAAGAAACAGATGTTCTCTAAAATGTCACATAATAACCTGCTTACCAGTTTGGATATGAGGTGGTTTAACATCAAAATTAATGAAATGCATTTTTCTATTATTTTAAGAAGACAATGAAAAACCTAATGTTTTAGTGCATGTTTATTTGAATCACAATCATATTTAATAGCATAAATGGCACAGTATTGTCACATACCTTGGTTAACAGTACTCAATGTGTTTAATTACTTTGAGCATTAGGGTTTACAGTGTAGTGAACTTGTTTTAATGTTCAACGTCAATGTTTTTTTTTACTCATTATTGTACAGCAAATATCAATAACTCTGATTCAGATTTTTCATGCTTGTTGTGTAAAATACACAGATGTGGAAATTACTATTACTGTAGTATTTCTTCGATACAGCATATTGTTTTTGAATTTTTTATGACTTAATTATTTTTTAATGTCACTTTGCGCCACCTGGCGGACATTTCACGAATTACTTCGAAATGCGACTGATTTATTTTGGCCGCTGTCATTTTGTCGCGGCGGTGAGCGCGGCTATAATAGACATTCCCCTCTTCACACCTCTGTATCAGTGTCACATGTTAGATTTTTACAATTTTTTTGCAAAACTGTGCAAATCCACTTCCTGCAGTTTTGTCCATATTTTGCAGTTGTGTTGGCGGCAGTGTAAATATTCCATTTCATATTAATATGTTGGTTATGTTTTGGTTGGTTGTGGTTCTCTTTAATTGTTTTTCGTATGGAGTCACAGCAGCACCTTGGAGCATTATTTGCTCATAGAACCTTTATTAAAAAGATTGTTGATCAGTAAAAAGCATTAAAAACAATACACACGTTTCAGTTTACAGCATCATCACTGTCATCAGAACCTCTACCGCTGCAGTAGTGGTCTATCATAGATGTCCATGACTGCTGGGGAAACTGCAACAGCAATAACTGACTGTAGCACCACTTTTCTTGCCTTTTACATTTTTCAAAACATCTAACATATCCTGTTTATTCTCGAAAAGTAGACATGTGATTTATGGATACATTAAGGTTTGTTGTAAAATCTGGTCATTGATCAATTGATCATTGATTAAGTTGATTAAAAAGGGTGACTGGAAAGTTTAGTGCTGGTCTTTTCTCAGACGGCTTGTTCTTCACACTGTTACTCTTTTATTAAAGTTCAACAGTGACTATGTGTAATACTGAATAGTGACATTTCACATGGTTGTTTAACATGATGCTATTATAGTTACTGGCTGATTTGCTAATATTAGTAGGTGAAGACAAAACACATCTACATCCTATATAATACACACATCCTGTATAATAATAAAAGTATTTGCACTATTCTTACTGCTGCTTAACAACTTTACTGCTAGATTCATAGCACAGGGGCTCTATTAACCCATCTGTCACCTCACTAGCTAACACTGTTGAACTCGTTACCCACAGCAACTCCCAAGACCTTTATATTTGAAGATAAGTGTGAAGTAGACAGAGAGACAAAGCACAAATGAAGCAGGCAACAAAAACAACAAACAAACAAACAAACAAACAAATAAATGCTAAGTCATGGATCTGTGACCACTTGCAACAATGATGTCAGTTTTTTTGGTTTTACTTTTATTGTTTAAACAGAATTTATTTTTAAATGGGATTTTTTAATTATTATTTATTTTCTCATCTGATTCCCTAAACATGCCTGATTGATTTTCACATAATCTTGGCCCATATTGTTTTTTATTCTCCATTTATAGATTTCCGCTTGTCATTATTTCTTGTTTTATTCTAGACACATGGATCAGATTTTTCTCCAAGGGATTTGATTGTACATTTATCTTCTTTCTTTAATAACTGTTTCACAGAAATCTCAGTGGAATTGGAAGGGGGGAAAACAAGCACTGAGCATATTTTGAACCGATTGTTTCACGTAAGATGTTGGTTCTAAGGGCTGCTGATGATGTGTGACGACAGGGAAACAATGCCGTAACAATCCTGCTACAAAGCACAGACTCGCTCTTTGCTTTTTGAGGCAGAGGAGATTTATTCAAATGGGGAGAATGGCTTGTTATTCAAGGTGTCTCACCACACACACACACACACACACACACACACACACAATGAAGTTATGTGAGAACTGGGCAGATTATCTAAGAAAGGGGAAAGAACGACTCGTTAGCGTGGGAACACAGAAGTAATTAAATCCAACAATAATATGGCACAGACAATATGCAGGCCTTAAAACTCATAAATACTGATTACCTCACACATCACATTATGCACTCGCTCAGGATCAAACTTTCCTCCACCAGCAAGTTTTCTGTGAAACTGTTTCACGAAAAAAAAAGAAGAAATGATTAAAGTTTGTATGAAATGTGAATGTGTACAGAAAGAATCGAAATGATCGAAATAATCGAAATGAATCGAAATGATGAGCAAGCCGGGGGTGACAGTGGCAAGAAAAAACTCCCTGAGATGGCAAAAGGAAGAAACATTGAGAGGAACCAGATTCAGCACGGAACCCATCCTCAGTTGGGTGATAACGGATAGCAGGGATTGATCTGCAGTCATTCTGTGTGTTAGGCAGCTGGCAGTTCAATACAACAGTTGATGCCTTTAAGTTAAAATGGAGTCCAGTTTGTTATTAGAAGCACAGGTAGACTGTAGGAAATTCCAGTCCTGAACTATCGAGCGACTGCAGTCACAAGTCCTCAAAGAACAGCTGTCTGTATCAGCTGAGGCCAGGACTGTCTTCATGTTACAGTGGAACCGTCCCTAGTCATCACATGCACTGGATCACTGGCAGCTCAGGAACGACATGTGTAGCTCTATATAGAGACAGGTAGAGAGAAACAGAGAGAGAGAGAGAGAGAGAGAGGAGAATAGAGAGAAGAGTAGAGAAGAGAAGAGAAGGAGAAAAAACAGGTACTGTAATTATGGTCACAGTCACACAGTGTATAAGGTGAATACATATACAGTGCAGAGTGCAAGTGCAAGCAGGGACTGCGCCAGGACTATCTATGACAGCATAACTAAAAGGGAGAGCCAAAAGGAAACTCAGACATGAGGGCTCAATAACATGTAAAGCAACCAATCACTTCACTGTCAACAAACCTGAGTGATCAATGAGAGTGGGGAAGACAGCATCTAAACATACCAGATCACCATAACACTCTACATCCATGAGTCTCCCAGATCTGCTCCTTTACCAAAGGCAAATCTGTTTACAAAAATGCTTGGCTAAATAAATAGGGTTTTAGTCTAGACTTCAACCCTAAGACTGTGTCTGAGTCCTAACTTTGGGGATTTGTAAGAAAAAGCTCTGTTCCCTGCTGTAGTTTTCATAATACGCACTACTGACAAGAGCCTGCATCTTTTGATCGAAGTAGGCGTGGCAGATTGTAAGACACTAGCAGTTCACTAAGATACTATGGCGTGAGACCATTTAATTCTTTATACAACAAAAGTAGTATTTTAAAATCTATGTAGTATTTGACTGGGAGCCAATGCAGTGAGAATAGGATATGGGTGATGTGCTAGTATCTTCTGGTTCTAGTGAGGACTCTCACTGCTGCATTCTGGACTAAGTGAAGATTGTTAATGCACTTAGTTGAACAACCAGACAGTAAGGTATTAAAATAGTCCATCCTAGAGTTGATAAAAGCATAAACTAGGCTTTCTGCATCATTTAGTGACAATATATTCCTTATCTTGCCAATATTTCTAATGCTATCCTGGTAATATTATCTACATGTGCCTTAAAAGAAAGACTGGTGTCTATAATCACACCTAGGTATTTTACTATTGCACTTGATGGAACAGAAAAGACATCTTAAGTTACAGTGTGAATAAAAAGCTTACTTATATTGTAGCTGCATGTCTTTTAAGGATTAAGCAGAAGGAAGTTAATTAACATCCAGTCTCTTATGTCCTTCACACATAGCTCAACATTATTAAGCTGGGGTTTCTAACTGTGTGTCATCAGCATAACCAAAAAAATTAATACCATGCTTATGAATTATGTTGCCTAGAGAAAGCATGTAAAGAGAAAAAAGCAGTGGGCCTAAAACCTAACCCTGTGGAACACCAAACTCGAACATGCAGAATAGTCACCATTTAAATCTACAAATTGATAATGATCAGATAAATAGGATCTAAGCCATTCCCTTAATTCTGTCACGGGGGGACGTGGCGGTGTAGGATCCAAGTGCAGAACGAGCGTTTGTAGAGAGTGAGTGCAGCGCTTTTAATCAATGGGATCCGTGAATGCGGAAGTGTCGTGAGGAGCGCTCGCTGTTTTTCAGAATGGAGTCCGCGTCGGGAATGCGGAAGCGGTGAGTGAACGCTTGCTGTTTCTCTGAATGGAGTCCGCGTCGGGAATGCGGAAGTGGTGAGTGAGCGCTTGCTGTTTCTCTGAATGGAGTCCGCGTCGGGAATGCGGAAGTGGTGAGTGAGCGCTTGCTGTTTCTCTGAATGGTCTCTGCGGCAGAAATTCGGAAGCGCGGAGTTCGCGAGAAGTAGCTCGTGGATGAAGAACTGGCCGAGGTCAGTAGTCGTGAGTCGAGGAAAGT
>JAAGKR010013950.1:0-12769 GCA_011419295.1 Clarias macrocephalus
GTTGTGTGTTACAGTGTGTTGTTGTGTTACAGTGTGTTGTTGTGTTAGTGTGTTGTGTGTTACAGTGTGTTGTTGTGTTACAGTGTGTTGTTGTGTTACAGTGTGTTGTGTGTTAGTGTGCTGTGTTACAGTGTGTTGTTGTGTTACAGTGTGTCGTTGTGTTAGTGTGTTGTGTGTTACAGTGTGTTGTTGTGTTAGTGTGTTGTGTGTTACAGTGTGCTGTTGTGTTACAGTTTGTTGTGTGTTACACTGTGTTGTTGTGTTACAGTGTGTTGTTGTGTTAGTGTGTTGTGTGTTACAGTGTGTTGTTGTGTTACAGTGTGTTGTGTTACAGTGTGTTGTGTTACAGTGTGTTGTTGTGTTACAGTGTGTTGTGTGTTGTTGTGTTAGTGTGTTGTTGTGTTACAGTGTGTTGTTGTGTGTTACAGTGTGTTGTGTTACAGTGTGTTGTTGTGTGTTACAGTGTGTTGTTGTGTTAGTGTGTTGTTGTGTTACAGTGTGTTGTTGTGTGTTTTGTGCTACAGTGTGTTGTTGTGTTACAGTGTGTTGTGTGTTAGTGTGTTGTGTGTTACAGTGTGTTGTTGTGTTACAGTGTGTTGTGTTACAGTGTGTTGTTGTGTGTTTTGTGCTACAGTTTGTTGTTGTGTTACAGTGTGTGTTGTGTGTTAGTGTGTTGTGTGTTACAGTGTGTTGTTGTGTTACAGTGTGTTGTGTTACAGTGTGTTGTTGTATGTTTTGTGCTACAGTTTGTTGTTGTGTTACAGTGTGTTGTTGTGTGTTACAGTGTGTTGTGTGTTAGTGTGTTGTTGTGTTACAGTGTGTTGTGTTACAGTGTGTTGTTGTGTTACAGTGTGTTGTTGTGTTACAGTGTGTTGTGTTACAGTGTGTTGTGTGTTACAGTGTGTTGTTGTGTTAGTGTGTTGTGTGTTACAGTGTGTTGTTGTACAGTGTGTTGTTGTGTTACAGTGTGATGTGTTACAGTGTGTTGTGTTACAGTGTGTTGTTGTGTCTTACAGTGCGTTGTCTTACAGTGTGTTGTTGTGTTAGTGTGTTGTTGTGTTACAGTGTGTTGTTGTGTGTTACAATGTGTTGTGTTACAGTGTGTTGTTGTGTGTTACAGTGTGTTGTGTTACAGTGTGTTGTTGTGTTAGTGTGTTGTGTGTTACAGTGTGTTGTTGTGTTACAGTGTGTTGTGTTACAGTGTGTTGTGTTACAGTGTGTTGTTGTGTTACAGTGTGTTGTGTGTTGTTGTGTTAGTGTGTTGTTGTGTTACAGTGTGTTGTTGTGTGTTACAGTGTGTTGTTGTGTGTTACAGTGTGTTGTTGTGTGTTACAGTGTGTTGTTGTGTTAGTGTGTTGTTGTGTTACAGTGTGTTGTTGTGTGTTTTGTGCTACAGTTTGTTGTTGTGTTACAGTGTGTTGTGTGTTAGTGTGTTGTGTGTTACAGTGTGTTGTTGTGTTACAGTGTGTTGTGTTACAGTGTGTTGTTGTGTGTTTTGTGCTACAGTTTGTTGTTGTGTTACAGTGTGTTGTTGTGTTACAGTGTGTTGTTGTGTGTTTTGTGCTACAGTGTTGTTGTTGTGTTACAGTGTGTTGTGTGTTAGTGTGTTGTGTGTTACAGTGTGTTGTTGTGTTACAGTGTGTTGTGTTACAGTGTGTTGTTGTGTGTTTTGTGTTACAGTGTGTTGTTGTGTGTTACAGTGTGTTGTGTTACAGAGTGTTGTTGTGTTAGTGTGTTGTTGTGTTAGTGTGTTGTGCGTTACAGTGTGTTGTTGTGTTACAGTGTGTTGTGTGTTAGTGTGTTGTGTGTTACAGTCTGTTGTGTGTTTTGTGCTACAGTTTGTTGTTGTGTTACAGTGTGTTCTTGTGTTACAGCGTGTTGTTGTGTGTTACAGTGTGTTGTGTTACAGTGTGTTGTTGTGTTACAGTGTGTTGTTGTGTTACAGTGTGTTTTGTGCTACAGTTTGTTGTTGTGTTACAGTGTGTTGTGTGTTAGCGTGTTGTGTGTTACAGTGTGTTTTTGTGTTACAGTGTGTTGTGTTACAGTGTGTTGTGTGTTAGTGTGTGGTGTGTTACAGTGTGTTGTTGTGTGTTTTGTGTTACAGTGTGTTGTGTGTTAGTGTGTTGTGTGTTACAGTGTGTTGTTGTGTTTGTGTTACAGTGTGTTGTTGTGTTACAGTGTGTTGTTGTGTTACAGTGTGTTGTGTTACAGTGTGTTGTTGTGTGTTTTGTGCTACAGTTTGTTGTTGTGTTACAGTGTGTTGTTGTGATACTGTGTGTTGTGTGTTACAGTGTGTTTTTGTGTTACAGTGTGTTGTGTTACAGTGTGTTGTGTGTTAGTGTGTGGTGTGTTACAGTGTGTTGTTGTGTGTTTTGTGTTACAGTGTGTTGTGTGTTAGTGTGTTGTGTGTTACAGTGTGTTGTTGTGTTTGTGTTACAGTGTGTTGTTGTGTTACAGTGTGTTGTGTTAGAGTGTTGTTGTGTTACAGTGTGTTGTGTTAGTGTGTTGTGCATTACAGTGTGTTGTTGTGTTACAGTGTGTTGTGTTACAGTGTGTTAGTGTGTTACAGTGTGTTTTGTGTTACAGTGTGTTGTGTTACAGTGTGTTGTTGTGTGTTACAGTGTGTTGTTGTGTTAGTATTGTGTGTTACAGTGTGTTGTTGTGTGTTTTGTGCTACTGTTTGTTGTTGTGTTACAGTGTGTTGTTGTGTTACAGTGTGTTGTGTGTTAGTGTGTTGTGTGTTAATGTGTTGTTGTGTTACAGTGTGTTGTGTTACAGTGTGTTGTGTTACAGTGTGTTGTTGTGTGTTTTGTGTTACAGTGTGTTGTGTGTTAGTGTGTTGTGTGTTACAGTGTGTTGTTGTGTGTTTTGTGTTACAGTGTGCTGTTGTGTTAGTGTGTTGTGTGTTACAGTGTGTTGTTGTGTTACAGTGTGTTGTGTGTTACAGTGTGTTGTTGTTACAGTGTGTTGTGTTACAGTGTGTTGTTGTGTGTTACAGTGTGTTGTTGTGTTACAGTGTGTTGTGTTTGTGTTACAGTGTGTTGTGTTATAGTGTGTTGTTGTGTGTTACAGTGTGTTGTTGTGTTACAGTGTGTTGTGTGTTAGTGTGTTGTGTGTTACAGTGTGTTGTTGTGTTACAGAGTGTTGTTGTGTTAGTGTGTTGTTGTGTTAGTGTGTTGTGCGTTACAGTGTGTTGTTGTGTTACAGTGTGTTGTGTTACAGTGTGTTAGTGTGTTACAGTGTGTTTTGTGTTACAGTGTGTTGTTGTGTTACTGTGTGTTGTTGTGTGTTACAGTGTGTTGTTGTGTTAGTGTTGTGTGTTACAGTGTGTTGTTGTGTGTTTTGTGCTACAGTTTGTTGTTGTGTTACAGTGTGTTGTTGTGTTACAGTGTGTTGTGTGTTAGTGTGTTGTGTGTTACTGTGTTGTTGTGTTACAGTGTGTTGTGTGTTAGTGTGTTGTTGTGTGTTTTGTGTTACAGTGTGTTGTGTGTTAGTTTGTTGTGTGTTACAGTGTGGTGTTGTGTGTTTTGTGTTACAGTGTGTTGTTGTGTTAGTGTGTTGTGTCTTACAGTGTGTTGTTGTGTTACAGTCTGTTGTGTGTTACAGTGTGTTGTTGTGTTACAGTGTGTTGTTCTGTTATAGTGTGTTGTTGTGTTACAGTGTGGTGTTGTTGTGTGTTACAGTGTGTTGTGTTACAGTGTGTTGTTGTGTTATAGTGTGTTGTGTTACAGTGTGTTGTTGTGTTACAGTGTGTTGTGGTACAGATTCCAGTCTGACCTTCTGACCCTCACTGCTGCTGATGAGTGGTTCACACCGTGTGCTGTGTCCTCCACATGTCTCCTCACAGTGGAGTGTGAGATCTTCTCTCATGCCCTGTGGAGGTTGGTGCTGAGGTCACTGACTCTTGTCTTTGTGGTTCTCCTCACAGATCTCACAATGTTTCTGTCATCAGTAAATGTTGTTCCCTTTCTCTGACCGGCTCTATGTCCGGTTGTTGGTCCGTGAATGTCTTCTCCAGGACAGTCCATCGTGTTGTAATTGTCCACTTGAAAACGGCATGCCTTCCTCCCGTAGACAGCTCTCCGGTCTTCGGGTTGGTTTACCCATTTTAAATAACAGATGCAGTGTTCAGAGGTGAAACTCGGGGCCCGGAACCAAGAGCAGACACTCAAAGCTTATAATTCTTTGTAACCAGTCGGTCTAACAGGACACACCTGGGCATCAGGAAACACCTGTCTATCATCTGACGTTCATTTCATCTTCTCTCTCTCTAACATCAGCAGAAGATTTAATAATATCTTCCAGCACTAATGAATTCTCCTCAGTCCATCTCTCTTTCAGATTCTCTTCCACTCGTTCCATTTCTGCTTGACACGTTGCTTTTCTCACTCTCCATCAGCACTTCCTGGCATGTGTCATATGATTGAGATGAAACACACCTTTAAGCCCAGCTCTATGATCAGATGTGACGTGATGAGCGCATTGGACGTTGTGTTTAATCACAGAATGGCGGAGAAGTGAAGAGATGAGTGAAGAGAAGTGTAACGCCGTGTCCACATCTCTTAGCTTCACGTCCTTCAGTTCCTTTAACATGGACAGATTTTCATGTGAAAGAGGACAGAGTGTGTTTCAGCAGAACAGCAATTAAAGTCAGGACCGGAGTGTGAGAGCGAGCTCCTGAAACTGGCCCGAGATGTCCTGCTTAATTACTGCTCAGCTGATCTTTAATTACAGACAAAGAATTATCTTGTACAATATCCAATCAAAAATACCAGGGCCAGATCACTCCGCCCACAATGTAATTCATAAACAAACCATCCTCAAAATATCTCCTACATTTAAAACCCGAAAAATACAAACTGCCTTCATATATATATCTCTCTGATGCACAGCCTGACTGGTTAAGTGAATGAGGGTTCGGGTTCGATTCCCGCCTCAGGCCTGTGTGTGGAGTTTGAGTTGATACACTCCAGGCCTCCCACGACACTGTACACGATAAAGCGCTAAAGAGAACGAGAGACTAATAGGGTGCAATTTCTTCCGTAGCACCCTGTGGCTTCAAGCCATTTCCACATGGGGTTCCTGGCAGGCCGGCGGTTCAGACGAGAATGAGACAGGCGGTCCCATCGCGGCTCCGGCGAACATTCGACCTTGATGGTGTCCAAGCGCTAGTCACACACTGGGAGAAGTGATTAGTGTAGCAGGGGATTATATAGATCATATAGATTGTATATTATACAATCAAAAGTCCCAGTTTGACTCGAACGCCCTTTATAGATATCACAGGAAGCGGTTTAAGTGTTGCAATGTGTGTGTGTGTGTGTGTGTGTGTGTGTGTGTGTGTGTGTGTGTGTGTGTCCTCCTCCTGGCCCGGTGTGATTTATTATTGTATTGATGATGGTGTCAGTGTGAGAGCTGCAGCAGTTTAATCTCTCAATTAATAAAGTCTCCTGCTGCGCTTGTGTCTCTTCGTCTCCATCCATCGCTTTGATTTCTATATTTATTATCTACACTCGTGTGATTTCACTGTGCTGTAAAGTACATGTGACAAATAACCGAATATAAAATAATAAATAAATAAGTCTAATTGTGGCATTTTCAGCTCTTGCAAAAATAACAATGTTTGAGTGAATAATTCGTTACCGTACGTGGGTCTATCAGTGTGTTTATGGTGGACGGACTGGAATTTTGTATTGTAATGAGAAAATGATTACTATTACTGCTGTTCCATAAGTAAACATCCCTGTCCTGACTCGGCCCAGATCTACAGTACAGATGTGGAGTCAGTGACGTGCTGTAAGTCCACCCAGTACATCACCGCCACGTCCCCAGTACAGTCCTGACCTTGCACCAAGACATTTCCTCCTGACCCGAGGGGCGAGTATGCTGAATGTATAATGTGCTGAAAACTTGAAATTGGCCCCGGCTCCAAATTAGAACCGCCTGGAACCGTCTCGGCGGAAAAGAGGAACCTGAGTGGGACTCAAACCCAGGCCATGGTGCAGTAAATGTCCAGTACATGTCCAGGGCCAGTACATGCACAAAGACTTATGAGCCATGGATGAGTGCTGCAAAATAACCATATTTATTTATTATTTACTAAAATGTTAAATAAGGAAGTGAGAGAAAGAGGAAATAAACACTAATTTAAACTGATCCTGCTGTGAACTGAACCCACTTTAACAGGACCGACTGACTGCACACTCAGCTGTTACGTTCAGTTCATTAATAATGTTATCTATGAAATACTCAGTCCTCAATCCAAACAGATCTAATTCAGATGTGTCTTGTGGGAAAACCCCAGAAGGTGAGGTGTGTGTTCAAACTCCTTCCACACATGCATCACTCTTACATAAGATCTAACTCAGTGCTTCGTCTGGTGTCTCATGTCTGGTGTCTCATGTATGGTGTCTCACGTCTAGTGTCTCACGTTTGATGTCACATCTCTGAAGTGACGTCTGAAGTTACGGCTGATGTCTCACGTCTGATGTCGAACGTCCGAAGTCTCACGTCCGATGTCTCATGTCTGGTGTCTCACATCTGGTGTCTCACGTCTGATGTCTCATGTCTGGTGTCTCACGTCTGATGTCTCATGTCTGGTGTCATGTCTGATGCCAGAATGCAGTCTGATGTCTCACATCTGGTGTCTCACGTCCGATCTCTCACATCCGATGTCTCACGTCTGGTGTCTCACGTCCGATTTCTCACGTCCGATGTCTCATGTCTGGTGTCTCACATCTGGTGTCTCACGTCTGGTGTCATGTCTGATGCCAGAATGCAGTCTGATGTCTCACGTCCGGTGTCTCATGTCCGATCTCTCACATCCGATGTCTCACGTCTGGTGTCTCACGTCTGGTGTCTCACGTCCGATATCTCACGTCCGATATCTCACGTCCGATGTCTCATGTCTGGTGTCTCACATCTGGTGTCTCACGTCTGGTGTCATGTCTGATGCCAGAATGCAGTCTGATGTCTCACGTCCGGTGTCTCATGTCCGATCTCTCACATCCGATGTCTCACGTCTGGTGTCTCACGTCTGGTGTCTCACGTCCGATATCTCACGTCCGATATCTCACGTCCGATGTCTCATGTCTGGTGTCTCACATCTGGTGTCTCACGTCTGGTGTCATGTCTGATGCCAGAATGCAGTCTGATGTCTCACGTCCGGTGTCTCATGTCCGATCTCTCACATCCGATGTCTCACGTCTGGTGTCTCACGTCTGGTGTCTCACGTCCGATATCTCACGTCCGATATCTCACGTCCGATGTCTCATGTCTGGTGTCTCACATCTGGTGTCTCACGTCTGGTGTCATGTCTGATGCCAGAATGCAGTCTGATGTCTCACGTCCGGTGTCTCATGTCCGATCTCTCACATCCGATGTCTCACGTCTGGTGTCTCACGTCTGGTGTCTCACGTCCGATATCTCACGTCCGATATCTCACGTCCGATGTCTCATGTCTGGTGTCTCACATCTGGTGTCTCACGTCTGGTGTCATGTCTGATGCCAGAATGCAGTCTGATGTCTCACGTCCGGTGTCTCATGTCCGATCTCTCACATCCGATGTCTCACGTCTGGTGTCTCACGTCTGGTGTCTCACGTCCGATATCTCACGTCCGATATCTCACGTCCGATGTCTCATGTCTGGTGTCTCACATCTGGTGTCTCACGTCTGGTGTCATGTCTGATGCCAGAATGCAGTCTGATGTCTCACGTCCGGTGTCTCATGTCCGATGTCTCACATCCGATGTCTCACGTCCGATGTCTCACATCTGGTGTCTCATGTCTGATGTCTGGTTTCTCATGTCTGATGTCTCACATCCGATGTCTCATCTCTGAAGTCACGTCTGATGTCTCACGTCTGAAGTCACGTCTGAAGTCACGTCTGATGTCTCACATCTGATGTCTCACATCCGATGTCTCATGTCTGGTGTCTCACATCTGGCGTCTCACATCTTATGTCTCACATCCGGTATCTCACGTCCGATGTCTCACATCTGGTGTCTCATGTCTGATGTCTCATATCTGGTGTCCCATGTCTGATGGCTCACATCTGGTGTCTCACATCTGATGCCTGAATCCGGCCTGTAAGACTGAACACATCGGCCTTATGATGTAACTTCTGCAGGAATTTTTAAGGAACTAGGAATTACACCTCATTCATCAAGAGTTTATTTTTCCACTCTAACATTTCCTCTTGTGTGAGAAGTTAATATTGTGTGATTTTTAAACCGTGACGCTCTTAAGTAATGTACCGTGGGTTTAATGATGGATTTGTTTCTGCTGTTCATCAGTAAGCTCTCGGCTCTAATGTCATATTCACTGAGGCACGTCGAGGTTTAAATGCCTCCATCCATCAGCGTTCGAGGTCTGGATCAGGAGCGCCACAGGAGGCCCGTTACGGATCGATATTAAAGCCCATTAAAGCCGTGGAGGCTCAGTGCTCTCGTCTGTAACAGAGATAATTCAGTTTAGAAAAGCTCCTTACTATTTCTGGCCTTTTTTCCCTCTCCTGAGGTTCCCTTCACTCCTTATGGATTGTAATATAATTGAGGTGAAACACTGTGTGTGAACTCTGATAGGTAAGCTCATTATAAAACTATAACTATAAAACTATAAACTTAACACACTCCGATGCAAGCTCCTGTGATTGGGCTGAAATGATAAGGGGGAAACCATGGAGACAGAGAGAGAGAGAGAGAGGAAAGGAAGGAGGGAGTGAAGATAAAGTAACACAACGCTAGAAAAAGCTTAAACTGATTTTTTACAGTTTAATCACATGGGCTTGTTAATTACACGTTAACACATCATTTACGGCTGTCTGGGATACGGTTACCTGCAGCTGAAGCAGAAAATTGTCTTAACCAAAATGCGAGATTTCTCAGGATGGTTCATTGAAGAGAGAAAACCTCCGGTGAGCAGCAGGTCTGCCAACAGAGACCGCGGGTTCAGGAGACGGGTCGCTGGTCCGAGCAGACAGGACGGCTGCGGAGACTCAGATAACCACTCTGTACCGCTGCGACATCTGGGAATGTCCAACAGCTTGGAGTCCGAGGAGGAGGAGGAGGAGGACGGCGAGCAGCAGCAGGACACCATGGCAGGTTCCACTTCTCTCCCCCGAGAGCAGAAAAGCACCGTCACGTCAGAACCTGGACCCGGTCTAAAGAAGTTCAAACAGAAATGTGGCACCAAGAGCGTGAATCCAGGAACTCACCCTGCTTGTGTGTGAAGGACATGTCCTGTCTGAGGACATGTCCACATTTAGCCCTCGTATTTTTTATACAAATAATTCTGTCAACGTGACCCATGTGTTAGAAATGACTTGTCCACATGAAAACACAAAACGCTGTGCTGTCAGGATCGTCCCTTATCAACAGGGGCCAATCAGAGGCCTGGATGAAACGTCATCTCCGGCTGAGCTTTGTAGAAGTCCGACAGGTCTCGTCCAAAACCTCCGTCTCTGTGTGTGTGTGGTCGGGGTCGTCTGGGTTTTGTATGTAGCAGCGGTGAGCTTTGTAGTACGACACGACCCCCCACGAGGACCTCTCTCACTGCTACGATGTCTCTTTACTCTGTGACTCCACGTCTCAGGCCACGCCCAGATTTTTGTTTGATTTCTCCCAAACTGTGGATGTTTGATTCCTGACGATCTCGAGATCTTCCTGGTTCTGGATCACATTAGGGCTCCTGGAGAAGCTCCTTCATCTCGTCTTTTGCTTGTCATTAAAATGGCGTCTCAGACAATCTGTCGGTCTTTAATCAATTGTGTTACAGACACACAGAGTCTCTGAACTCATAAATCATAACTTTAACACCTAAAGCTCCTGAAAGGCTGAAGGAACCACACTCCGTCTTCTCCTCTCAAATCTTCTCGTCTCTTCTGCTTCATTTTCTTGATCTTCCTGAATGTTCACGTCTATAAACACAACAGCTATTAATGGGCATCACTCTTTTATTAATCACACACTCTTTAAGACACTGAGTGAAAAGTAAGTGAGATGAAGAGCAGACACTCGGCGGCTCATCCGTGTCTCGGCTCGGCTCGGCTCGGCTCGGCCCGTCTCGATCGGTGGCGAGTGATTATGAGAAGCAGAGGAGCGAGTAATGAAGACAGGAAGATGCCTCTCTGCAGTTCGCTGCTTTAAAGCTTTAAACACTTCAGTGGAAAAATAAACTGAACATTTCAGGCGGCGTCTCTGAGAGGAAACAGATTTAAACTGGAGATTTTATCCTTCTGAGGAAACAGCAGAATTATTATCTTCGTTAGTGTAATGGAGTCTTTTTGATGGAGCAGAATGCAGATCAGCATCGTTATAATGCTTATAATCACACACACACACACACACACACACACACACACACACACACACACACACACACACACACACACACAGCAGTTACAGCAATTTTCTTGTTCCTGCTGGTCTTGGCAGATCGTCTAAATATAGCGGACGGCTCGTTAGCAGAAGGAATCACGCGGCGCCGGAGAAAGGACAAACAAACAGGCGAGGTGTGTCAGAGAGCAGGTGTAATTACGCCGCTATTTATCACACACTGCGCTGAATAAACATGGACCTGAGGTTTAGACTCCACAATCAGATCTGTGATTAAAGTTGAAACAGTGTCTGTAATTATGTCTGTAATTATGCTAATTCTGAGAAACAGAAAATTCAATTCAGGATGCAATCAGGGGAACTCTGCAGGTAGCACGAGGAAATGAGGGGTTTACTGAACACAGCACGAGAGAAACGTCACACCAGGACGCAGATCTCAGACATTACTGCACGACGAAGAGCTCAAAATAATGAAGAATCTGTCTGATGAAACCATATAGAACGACACACACACACACACACACACATTCCCATTCCATCTGTTATTAATAATAATAATAATAATAATAATAATAATAATAATTTAAGCATGCGCTGGATCCAGTGATAATGAATTATTGATATAAATGATAATCAGATTGTTAAACTTTGATCATTACAATAGTGGGGGGGGGGGGGAGGGAGGTTGAGACACACCTTTTTACTTCATCGAGCGCGTCATGAGTCTTATGTGAACTATTCAAGATTTAAGTATCATGAACTTGAAAGCGGAGGGCTGCTGGTGTTCCAGTGTTTTAATCAGACACACCACACGGATTCTACGATTCCAACCAACTTTAGATATCTAACGTCTAAAACCCAACAGTTATTACTGAGTCGTCACATTCAGGAGACAGAAGGCATCGCGCTCTTATACGCCAAAAACGCCGCGGGTACCGTCATCACACTGCGACACTCTTAGTTTATTCTCACTGTTTAAAATGATTTCAAATTCAGATGTTCTTGCTCACATACGCAGTCACACACAGTGTAATGAGAAGTGAAATGTTTACACGACTGCTGATGACCTATAAGAAGAACATTTATAAATAAGAAAAGTGAAGTGTCAATAAGAATGTAAAGTGTGGAATAAGAGACAATTTTTACAAATTCACAATATAGAAAAATATAGAAAAAAACTTAAGCTGTTAAAGAATGTTTAATTTACATTATGTACAAATAATAAAATAAGAAAAAAGAAAAATAAGAATATAAAAATATAATAAAGAAGAATTGAAGTGGACTGTAGAAACTACGTTATCACTGTGACCTCGCACCTCCAAGGTCAGGGGTTTGATTCCCGCCTCGGGATCTGTGTGTGTGTGTGTGTGTGTGTGTGTGTGTGTGTGTGTGTGTGTGTGTGTGTGTGTGTTGCATGTTCTTCCCGTGCTTGGTGGGTTTCCTTGGGGTTCTCCGGTTTCCTCCCACAGTCCAAAGAGTGAGCTAACTGGTGTCCACAAACTGTCCCTCCAGGGTGTACCCCCACCCCCGCGGGCCCCACCAACCCCCGCCCCGGCTCCAGTCCCCCCGCGACCCTGACCTTGTGTGAATGTGTGCTCGAGTGCTGTGACCTTTACAATACACATAACATAAAACTCATTACCGTAGTTAACTGGCCTGTGTTCTGTTCGCTAGTGTTAAAGCAGATAAAGTTTATTACCCTCCATTATCATGTACAGTAAATGTTCAAACACAAGGCTTGATTAGACATCTGGGAGTTTTTAATGCTTAGCAAACAATCGGCTCTTTTGGTTAATTAGCACTTTAATTCCCCGTCCCCGAAGTCCTCATTAAAATCAACTGAGCCGGTTTCAGACGCTATCTGGCTGGAATCCAATCACGCTGGCAAACGAGGTGTGTGATAAATCATCTTTCAGCTCCTGGGGATCTCGCGCTCTGTCTCTGGGTTCAGGATGGAGAGAGAGAGAGAGACAGAGAGAGAGAGAGACAGAGAGACAGAGACAGAGAGAGACAGAAAGAGAGAGAGACAGAGAGAGAGAGAGAGACAGAGAGACAGAGACAGAGAGAGACAGAAAGAGAGAGAGACAGAGAGAGAGAGAGAGACAGAGAGACAGACAGAGAGAGACAGAGAGAGAGACAGAGAGACAGAAAGAGAGAGAGACAGAAAGAGAGAGAGAGAGACAGAGAGAGAGAGAGAGAGAGAGAGAGAGAGAGAGAGAGGGACAGAGAGAGAGAGAGAGAGACAGAGAGAGAGAGACAGAGAGAGACACAGAGAGACAGAGAGAGAGAGACAGAGAGAGAGAGAGACAGAAAGAGAGAGAGACAGAGAGAGAGAGACAGAAAGAGAGAGAGACAGAGAGAGAGAGACAGAGAGAGAGAGAGAGAGAGACAGAAAGAGAGAGAGACAGAGAGAGAGACAGAGAGACAGAGAGAGA
>JAAGKR010013952.1:2722-12763 GCA_011419295.1 Clarias macrocephalus
ACGGTTAATACTGGTCGTGATAGGAAGGAGTCAGAACACACAGTGCATTAGTGTTATGGTGGCAAAGTGGGGACTCAATATTAGGCGGCTGGTCATAACTGTTTATGTCTGATGAGTGTATATCCAAAAAAATAATGATCCTTATAGATGATCAGACAATCTGAATATGTTCATGTCCAATCAGATGTCAGCAGCTGGTTCAATCTTTGATCAAAAAGAAGGAGAAGATTAAATTCCATTTTCTGGCCAAGTCTCGTTTTTTTTTTTTCTGCACAAATAACCCCAGCACTGTGATGAAGACTCGCTTGGTGAGGCGAAAAATGAGGCAATGGAGAGAAATGTGGAAAATAAAAGGCATGAAGTGAGCTGTGTGAGATCGCGCGGACGCCGTAAATATCCGCCGCGACCTCGTGATAACGTTCTCTTATTTAACCAGGAGGCTGATTTAGGAGGAAGAAGGAGATGGAAAATCAATGTTTATGCCATAGAGGTTGAGTGACCTTCTTTACCAGAGGAGCTGCAGGACTCGCTGGTTATGCTGTCGTTACTCATCCCAGAGTCCATTGCAATGAATTTTCGCATTCCACCTCATTCACTCGTCCCATCGCGGACACGCACACGACCGCTGCTCGAACACGCCGCCTGATCCTGGATGTGCCGTATGAATCTTTTTTTTCATGTACACGGATTCTTTGATTTGCAACAGCAGCAGATGTTATTAAATGGATCTGAGTGAATAAAAAGAGGGAGGGTGAACTTCTTATTGGAACAGAGAGAGTAAATCTCGGAGTGGAATCAAAGCCGTAAACACTCCTGAGATGGAGAGAGGGATGATAGAGGGACGGGGGAGGGACGGGGGAGGGGGGGATGGATGCCACTGTCTTTGATTGAGTGGCTTCCTCAAGTTTGAAAGGATGGATGTTTCTGGAACTGGACGAGACATAAATAAAAATGCATATGTTGGGCGTGAGAATGTAAAAGTGCCATTTGTAAAAATAAAATATAGCCTGATGTATGAGCTCATAAATCAACTCTTCCAGCAAACTCGACTCTCTCGCAAGTATAAATTTCAGACCTTTTTAAAAAGACGCAACACTAATATTAAAAATTCAGCCTCGCTGCCCAGTTTTGAAACTTTTGTAGACTTTAAGGTCACGGCTTTTGTTGTGCCTTCAAACTGCAGTGCTGCTCTCATCCTCCCTCTCTCCCTCTCACCCTCCCTCTGTCTCTCTTCTTCTCTCTGTCTCTCTCTCTGTCTCTCTCTCTCTGTCTCTCTCTCTCTCTCTCTCCCTCTTTCTCTCTCTCTCTCACCCACCCTCTGTCTCTCTCTCTCTGTCTCTCTCTCTCCCTCTCTCTCTCTCTCACCCACCCTCTGTCTCTCTCTCTCTCTCTCTCTCTCTGTCTCTCTCTCTCTCTCTCTCTCTGTCTCTCTCTCTCCCTCTCTCTCTCTGTCTCTCTCCCTCTTTCTCTCTCTCTCTCTCCCTCTTTCTCACACCCACCCTCTGTCTCTCTCTCTCTCTGTCTCTCTCTCTCTCTCTCTCTCTCTTTCTCACACCCACCCTCTGTCTCTCTCTCTCTCTGTCTCTCTCTCACTCGCTCTGACCTTGTGTTCGTGTCTGTTGGAGCTCGGTTAATAAAACGCCAGGTTTTTTGTTGACGTTGTCACGAATTACAAAATACAACCCAGTGTTTGTTCAGTATACGGTACAAAACATCCGCTTACAGGAGGTCAGAAATCACATCAGAAGGAAGCCGGGGATAAAAGTGGAACAAACTCGAGCGATTTTTTTTTCCTTCACTGCTTTTAAATTGCTTTATTATTACTCCTACAAAAGGATATTTAGAGGACAGAGTTTGTCCTTCATGCCAGGTTTTTTTTTTTTTTTTAATTAAACCCTGGCTCCCTCCAGCATGTCATCGTTCATCATGTCATCAGAGACACTGCCAGAAATACGCTCTCATCAGGTGCCTCCTACACATACACGCTAAAAAGAAACATGACCTGCTCACTCCTTTCTGCTCTCCAGCTGTGGAGCGTCTCGCTGCAGCCTCGGCTTCCTGTTCCTCATTAAGGCGGGTGGAACCCGATGGGATCGAGACCCGCTGACGTGCTTTTCTGTTCAGCGCGCATGTAAAGAGTGATGCTGATACAAGCTACCGTAGCCTCCCTGTCCGCTCTGCTCTCGGCATCACTGGACGGTTTCTGAACGATCTAAAGTGTAGAGATACTCAGACCGGCCCACCTGGTGCCGACGCCCACGAGGTCACAGAGATTCTGTTTTTCCTTCCAGTCAAATGTTTAATGGGAACATTATCTAAACATTTCATGAACTATAAAGTGTTCCTAATAAAGTGGACTCACTATGGGATGAACACATAAAATAAGCATGCACTCAAGCTCTCTCCCAGATATATAGAGGAATGCACTTTGGAGTCGGTTCCCCTTAGCACTCAATAAAAGATGCCACGTGCCAGGAGTAATAAACAGTAATTTGACATGAAGCAGGAGGAGATCTGTCCTCTCTCTCTCTCTCTCTCTCCCTCTCTCTATCTATATCTATATATCTCCTCATATGCCCAGGAGCACGGCCTTCACAATATTAACCTGTCTGCTCACCCAGTATGTATGAATCAGCAAAGGAGGTGATGCAGTGACAGCAAAGGACTAACAGAAACCACTGACTTTTTTCTGCTTTTCATACACTTACTCATACCTAATTGTACTTCTTTTAACATCTGCGTCTGTGTCTATGTCTGCGTCTGCATCTGTCTGTGATCTGCGTCTGCATCTCTGCCTTGTCTGATCTGCATCCATGCCTACATCTGCGTCTGCATCTCTGTTTGTCTGCGCATATGTCTGCGTCTGCATCTCTGTCTGTGTCTGCATCTGCATCCATGCTAATCCTTAACATCTGCGTCTGCTTCTCTGTCTGCGTCTGCATCTCTGTTTGTCTGCGCCTATGTCTGCGTCTGCATCTCTGTCTGAGTATATTCCTGCATCTATTCTTTAAGAAACATATAAATATACAAAACATGTCGGTCATGTGACAGGATTTTCAGTGATTCTTTCACTCTGTGATTTTTCTCTTTGACTGAACAGCCATTAGACTTTTTTAATCTTTTAATTTCATCATCTTATACCGTAACGTGTTGTTCTTTACAGACTTGAGATGAAAAAAGGTGAGAACGTTCCTTGCATATTTTCTCATCACAATTTTTTTCTTTCCACCTCTGAAGTTATCTCCTGTGTGTCAGTTGGACATGTCCTGCCCCCTTGTGGAACAAACAGAGCATAACAATAGTTTTGTAAAATGTTTTTGATGTGTTCTTCTGTTAATCAGGGATGCTTATAGACCTTTTTGTGCAGAACAAAGTGTATTTGTTAAGGGTTTATAAAAACGTTTCTATTACATAAATGTAAATATTTTGAATAAAACTGTGAAATAGGATTAGACATTTAAAAATCATGAGATTTGGTACTAAAGTCATAACTTTGTGTTAAATGAGTCATGATTCTTTAATGAAGAATACCAAATGAACACCTTTAAGGATTGATTGACCTTTTATAGTGTTCAGTTGTGTTCAGATTTAAGCTCTCTTAATTTAACACTGAGAAATTGAACTAATCAACTAATCCCTAATGTTTTCAAATTAAAATGTAAAAAAAAAAATGAATGAATGTGAAGCTAAATGATGCTAAATAGTTTGTCTTCTTTACAAAAAAACCCTGATTTGTCCTTGTCCTGCAGCTTACCAAATGTCTTTTATAGCTTATACAGTATTTTAAACATATACAGTACATACATATTATAATTATTAATTAAGTTTCATTTTAGACCTGAGCGACTGAAGCGACCCCAGATCATAACACTGTCTCCAGAGGCTTGTACAGTGACACTATGCATGATGCTTGATCAGGTCACATGACCTTTTTCCATCGCTCTAATCACAGTGTGTGTGTTTATGGAAATGCTCTTAATTTCACCACTGCACATTAAGCTCTGGTTTCTACTGGACTATGCGACTTCACCCAGCGTTTAAATGATCTTCAGCTCATTCAGGATGTTGTTCTGACATTTCCTCTGTGAAGTTGAGCTTAGCTTTCCTAAAGTCCCTCCTCATTAGCAACACGAAGTTGAGAGACCCAGCAAATTAAAAGGCATTTCAGGACTTTCAGCACCACTGAATTAATAATCTAAACTAATAAGTGTGTATAATTTCAACCCTGTGTCAATTTCAGAAAATACAAAAATAATATTATTCATAAAATATGAATAACAATTATTTTTATTAAAGATGTAAAAAGCCCAGTATTAGCATGACATTCATGTTCATGATGAGTGTGTGTAAACTTCTGACTATAACTGTACTTATTACACACTAAAGCTAGAGATATCAACTGAGGGGCAAATACTTTTGATCAAGCTAGTAATGTAATTTACATTGTAAGTGTTTAAAATAATTGCATAATCCAGAACTTCCCTGAGCATCTCAATTTATTGTTTAAAATGTTTTTTAATGATGAAATCTGCCGGGATTCAGATTTATTTCCTAATTAACGTATAGTTTAGTGCGAGTCTGGTTAAGAGCGTCGCTCCGTCGCTCCACCGCCAGCAGCTCGGGAAGATGCAGATACACTTTTATTGTATTTCTCACATTACTAAATCAACAAAATAAAAGTGAGATTAAAATAAATGAAATGTCATGACTTAATAAAAGACGCTTCTCATGAGACGACATCACGCTACAGAGCTTCTCTGACTGGTTGGGTTTTTTTGGTCACATGACATGATGGATATTAAGACATGACCTGTAAAATATTTTGAAAACTTTCAGTTTATTTTATATTATTATAATATAATTTGCCATTTTCTGTGCATCGTGTAATGTGTGTGTGTGTGTGTGTGTGTGTGTGTGTGTGTGTGTGTGTGTGTGTGTGTGTGTGTGTGTGTGTGTGTGTCTTGAACGGGAGGGGGAACAGGGGACAAACCTTTACATTAAAGGACATAACGTAGAACTAAACTTAGGCAGAAATATTGAGTAAAAAGAATCTATTTACATTTCTGTCACGTCAGACGAGTTTCGGAAAATAATTACCAGCGGAAACTGTGCCACGGGTCTAAACAACATCATAAACAGCAACAACAGTGTAATAAACATCCTAAAGGTGGTGCCTAGAGACACTCTGTCTCTCTCCATCACCGTCCTCTCCTCCTAACCCCTCACTATGATCTCCGGCGTGTGACGCAGCAGAAAGGCCGCTGAGGTCAGAGCACCGGACGCTTTACAGGATATATTGGAAGTGTAGAAGGTGGAGGTTTGAAGCTGCACCGCGGCGGTGTTGGTTGTGGTGATGCCGGTGAAGGTGCTGTGTTCATAACGAGCCGAGCTCCTGCGTCAGTCGCTCCTTCTCCTTCTGCAGCTCCACGATGCTCTTTTTGTTCTGCTCCAGTCGATCCTCCAACCACTGCAGCAGCGGCCCGCTCACTGCTGACATCTGACTGCACAGGTTTTTGGTGAATACTGAGAAATACACACACACACACACACACACACACACACACGCACACACACTTTATAAATTCAAGCCCATAAATTTTGCAACAGTAAGTTTTATTGTTTGGCATTGGGTCTCTGTGCAGCAGCACATTGACTTTGAAATGAAGCACTCGAGATGTGAGTGAAGTCGAGACTTTCAGCTTTCAGCAGCAGGATGAGTTCTGAAGGCTGCGGCTCGGCGCTCGGCTCAGATTCAGCCAAATGCTGCATACAGTGAAAACTACCCAGGAGTTTCTCTAGGTAACGAAATGGAATATTCATCCCTGAACAAGTCGGTCACCTGATCTCAACCCAACTGAGCAACTCAGATTTATTAATATCGCGCTTTAATATAGCATCTGGGTGATGCTGTTGACTTACTGAAGTCAGGACTGAGAGCGGAAAGACCCAGAAACAAGCAGCAGCTGAAGGCAGCTGCAGTAAAGGCCTGGAGACGCACCTCGAGGGAGGAAAAACCTCAGCATGTGGTCGTCAAGGATTTTCCTCCAAGTATTAAAGGCAATCTATGTTTGTGACAAGTTCGCTTGTTCCACCCCCCCAACAACAAGTGTGCGGCGCACTGACTTTACTCACAGCTCGAGTGTTTCATTTCAGACTCGGTGTGGTGGTGTACAGAGGCTGGAAGTGAAATGAATGAATAAAATCTTTGTTCCAAAATTTATGGACCTGACTGACTGAACCCTGACCTGCAAACTCCTAACTACAACATACTCTACTACTCATACTATAACTACTAGTAAAACTCAAACTACACAATCTTACTGCTGCTATTAGAATAACTACAAAAAAAAAACTAATAACTCCTACGACTACAGCAATCACATTCTGAAAGTCAAACAGAATTTGTTGAGAGATTAATGGAGGTGTAGCGGCGTACCTGATCCGTTGTGTATCTTTGTGATCGGATCCAAATGAGTTAAACTACAGGAATGAGAGAGAGAGAGAGAGAGAGAGATTTGACTCAGTTCATTTCCCCATGGAACAAGTTTCATAAAACGTAATCGAATCATTATTATGAGCGGCGCATCATCTTAGGCTGCTCTTAATTACCGCGTGAACTTCCTGGAAAGGGCTCTACAATAAAATCACAGAAATATGATTTAAAAACATTATGCATGCATTTTAATTCACCGTAACACCCCGGAGCTCTTCGGATTGTTTAGTTTATTTCCTCACAGTATATCATTTCTCTTTCTCCTGAGCTATTAAACATGTTGAAGAAATCTGCTTACTAAACCCTCGGGTGGATTCAGGGAACTTTAGGCACATCACTTATTCCTCCCGAAAATAGAAGGAAGGAAGGAAGGAAGGAAGGAGGGAAGGAAGGAAGGAGGGAAGGAAGGAGGGAGGGAAGGAGGGAAGGAAGGAAGGAGGGAAGGAAGGAAGGAGGGAAGGAAGGAGGGAAGGAAGGAGGGAAGGAAGGAGGGAAGGAAGGAGGGAAGGAAGGAAGGAGGGAAGGAAGGAGGGAAGGAAGGAGGGAAGGAAGGAGGGAAGGAAGGAAGGAGGGAAGGAAGGAGGGAAGCGCTGCACCTGTGAATCCTCCTGTACGTGTCCTGCTCCTCTTGACAGAGAATTCTGGGAAGTTCCACCGCAGATTCCAGACACACTTTACCGATGGCCTCGTGAGGAACCACGTGGATCGGAATCTCGATTCTCTCGTACCTCGAATTAATACGGAGAACACGTGTAAGTTCACGGAACAAGAAAATAATACATCAGTGCCGGAGATTAAAGCGCAGATATAAAGGATGTCATGACGTCACAGACGCTTTAAAAGATTTTACTATTAATCTATCCATCTAAAAGTTATGATGCAAAATTAAGTCTTTAGTCAGGTTCAGACGAGTCTCCAGTGTGTGAGTGCAAACAAAAACATGTGGAGGCAAAAAAATCCCTGATTTTATTATCATGTTTGTATCAGCTGAGGTTTAAACGAGTCAATTGGATTTTCCCTCTAACACGACCTTATATAAGAAGAGCCCCTCCCCCCGGGTCGAGTCAGATGTCCTTTTAGGTGGGCGTGGCTCAGCAGTAGCTCATTTACATAGACACTGAGACAATACATTTGGAGGAGGAGTGAAAAACACCCACTAGGGGGAGCTGTGAGACTTGCGTTAACTTGTTAAAGAAACAGTAACATATGGGACCTTTAAACAATGGATGTACTGTAAATCAAACTAAATTTAAATGATTTGTATATATTTCATAAAAAAATAATAATATAATACAGTATATACAGGGGTTGGACAATGAAACACTGGCTGATTTAGTGTTGGAGGTTTCATGGCTAAATCTGAGCAGCCTGGTGGCCGATGTTCACTGACTGCACGTTCCACCAGTAAGAGCCGAGTGTGAAGGTTTAACTAGCAGAGTAATAACACAGTTTGATTACAATATTGCAATGCACACAACATTATGTGGGACATATCAGAGTTCAAAAGAGGACAAATTGTTGGTGCGCGTCTCGCTGGTGCATCTGTGACCGAGACAGCGAGTCTTTGTAATGTATGAAGAGCTGCGGTATCCAGGGTAACGTCAGGAGTACAGACAAATCACTGTACATATCAGGAGTAACTGTGGACGCAGGAGGAAGCCGTCTGAAAGGGATGTCCGGGTGCGAACCCGCACTGTATCCAAAAAACATAAAACCACAGCCGCCCAACTCACTGCAGAATTAAATGTGGACCTCAACTCTGCTGTTTCCACCAGAACTGTTCATCTGGAGCTCCACAGGGTCGATGTACACGGCCGGGCTGCTATAGACAAACCTGTGGTCACTCGTGCCGATGCTAAACGTCGGTTTCAATGGTGCCAGCAGCGAAAATGTTGGCTGTGGACAATGTGAGACATGTATTGTTCTCTGATGAGTCCACCTTCACTGTCTTTCCCACATCTGCGAGAGCTACGGTGTGGAGACGCCCCAAAGAAGCGACTGTACCACCCAGACTGCTGCATGCCCAGAGTGAAGCCTGGGGGCGGATCAGTGAAGGTTTGGGCTCCGATATCATGCCATTCCCGAGGCCCAATACTTGTGCTAGATGGGCGCGTCACCGCCAAGGACTACCAAACTACTCTGGAGGACCACACACAGCAGGACTGGTGACAGAGTGGTTTGATGAACATGAAAGTGAAGTTGAACATCTCCTCTGGCCTGCACACTCACCAGATCTAAATATTATTGAGCCACTTTGGGGTGTTTTGTAGAAGCGAGTCAGGGAACGTTTTCCTCCACCAGCATCACGAAGTGACCTGGTCATTATTCCGCAAGAAGAACAGCTCAGAATCCCTCTGGCCACTGAGCAGGACTTGAACCTGTCATTCACAAGATGAACTGATGCTGTATTGGCCGCAAAAGGAGGCTCGACATCGTACTAATGAATTATTATGGTCTAAAACCAGGCGTTTCAGGTTCATTGTCCAACCCCTGTACATCTGAGCTCATATAACATGTAAATAAAGCTATAGACATTAAACAGACCATTCTGCTTTGGAATATTATTAATGTAATTTAGAAATGTAAAAACCTGAATGCATGACGGGCAGCTGCGGTTTTAATATGCGCCAGTTTTAATTTTAATATTTTGATAACATTTAACATTAATATTTAATTACTATTAATGTAAATAATTTGTATTAATTCACATTTAATTCATGTTCATTTCATTGATATCGGTTATGGTGATAAACACAGTGTACAGCGTCAACTCTGAAAAATCAAGCGCTGATGCACTGTGCTTCATGTCGGGAGGAGTCTGTTCCCCCTCTGTTCCCCTCTCTCTTACGCGCACACACACACACACACACACACACACACACACACACACACACACACACACACACACACACAGATGTCTGTGCCAGCGTGCCATGCCAACTGGCTGCAGTTTGTGCTGACTGGTGCAGACGGGGACGTTTTGAATCCTGTCTCGGAGTCGCGCAGTCTGACTGCAGCTTTATAAAAATAACCTGAGCAGATTTAACTTGTTGTATGAGTAAAATTGCAACATAAAAACTCAATGATGAAGTCAAATAGAATTTCTGCAACAAAAAAAAAAAAAAACCCTATAAAAACTTTATAAGGTGTTGAGTACTTACTCTGATCCTTTCTGGGCTTGCACTGACTGAAAACACGTGTACAGAACTCGACCCGTCTGAAAGAGAACCAGAGGACCGGCATCATTACGACGAGCAGAGCGGATGATCTGTTATAGGGAACTCTAGGAACTCTTTATGGTGCATTTTAACGGTTCCCAAACTAATGAAACACTGTGAGACTGAAAATGGACTATGAGAGAAAATCACACTATTAATTTATTTTATCTGATTTATTTTCATGCAAAGTTCGATTTTGTGCACCGCTATTTCGAAAGGAAAATTCACATTTAAAAAAAAAAAAGAAAGAAAAAAAAGCTTGCATTTAAATGAAGAGTGCTGTTTTAGTCTTATTGACTCTCCTGATTCGCTGCACTGGTGGAGGAGTTT
>JAAGKR010013953.1:0-12761 GCA_011419295.1 Clarias macrocephalus
TGGGCCACGTAAAATCACAGAGCGGGGTCAGGAGATGCTGAGACACATAGTGCACAGAAGTAGCCGACTTTCTGCAGAGTCAATCCACAAACCTTTCTTCAAACCTCCAAATGTCATCTGGCCTTCAGATTAGCTCAAGATCAGTGCATAGAAAGCTTCATGGAATAGGCCAAGCAGTTGCATCCAGGCCTTAAAACAAGTGCAATGCAAAGCACCTGACGCAATAGCTGCCACTGGACTCTTGAGCAGTTATTTGGCAATTGTCAGGAGAACGGTACTTGTCTGACTGCATTGTACCCAGTGAAAAATTTGCTAGATCTGGGATTATGATGTGGGGTTATTTTTCAGAAGTTTAAAGCTGTTATAGAGAAGAGTTGATGCTGTTATTGCTACAACCGAGGTGAAGCCAACTTCATATTAAACCCTATGGATTAAGAATTGGATATTATTCAATGCAGGTGAGTGAATACTTTTGGCAATATAGTGTGTGTATGTGTGTACTGCTTCCTGGTATGGTACAGGACCCATCTTTGTGGTGGCAGCTTGTGAAAGGAACAGTGGCATGATCCTTCCCTCCATAGTGCTAGGGTCTTCTCCTTGGACAAGAGACATTAACACTTAATACCCTGCTTACAAGGGTAGCATTTGAATCTTTTTACTATTCCATCTTCACATTTTTGATGGAACCCTTCTTCACTCTATAGGGACCTAGAGATAGATCCCCACTATCCCATTTCTATTCAAAGGGACAATTAGTTTGCCACGAGTTGCATACCGTGACGTAGAAGAAGAGATCCTGGTCTCTGAGAAATGTGGTTTGCTGTGGCTTCCATTATTTCAACACTAGATGGGAGGTTGGAATGGATAGATCCAATCAATCAAAGTCAAAGGATGGTCAAAAGTGAATACTCACTTTAGTATTTAGCGATAAATACTAAAACTTTGAACGTAAAAAACGTTCAGACTCATTGGAGACTTTGGCTAAGGGTCAATTAAGTAGTTTGAGCCTTAGTTGCTTACTTCTTACTTCCTTTTTGGGCTCCAAGGTGGGTGAGGAGTAGAGATGATGAAAAAAAAATTAAAACACGGCTACAAAACCCAAATGAAAAAAACTTTTTTGGTCCTGGATGCTAACGTCACTTTTGGAGAGACATGCGTTTCTATGATAATAAATGATGACCAGTCATCATTACTTATCATTGAAGCTTCCTCTACTGATCCTCAAATCACCAAATTTTTCCTTTTTGTTATACAAAAGGCCATTGGAGGAATAGCAAGGATGGTAAATGAGGTTAAAAAATTAAGAGGTGATTAGATAATGTAATAGGAATTAAGGGAATGGGCCTCTTGTGGCTCAGATCCTATTTGACTGATCTTTATTAGTTTATTGATCTAGATGGTGACCATTCCTTATGTTCTGAAGTGGAGTTCGGTGTTCCACAGGGTTCAGTTTTAGGCCCACTGCTTTTTTTCCTTTACATGCTTCCTCTGGGCAACATAATTACATACTCACGTGCACAAAATTGTTGGTACCCTTCGGTCAATGAAAGAAAAACTCACAATGGTGACAGAAATAACTTTAATCTGACAAAAGTAATAATAAATAAGAATTCTATGAATGTTAACCAATGAAAGTCAGACATTGCTTTTCAACCATGCTTCAACAGAATTATAAAAAAAATCAACTCATGGAACAGGCTTGGACAAAAATGATGGTACCCCTAACTTAATAGTTTGTTGCACAACCTTTTGAGGCAATCACTGCAATCAAACGATTCCTGTAACTGTCAATGAGACTTCTGCACCTCTCTGCAGGTATTTTGGCCCACTCCTCATGAGCAAGCTGCTCCAGTTATTTCCGGTTTGAAGGGTGCCTTTTCCAGACAGACATGTTTCAGCTCCTTCCAAAGATGCTCAATAGGATTGAGGTCAGGGCTCATAAAAGGCCACTTTAGAATAGTCCAATGTTTTCCTCTTAGCCATTCTTGGGTGTTTTTAGCTGTGTGTTTTCGGTCATTGTCCTGTTGCAAGACCCATGACCTGCGACTGAGACCCAGCTTTCTGACACTGGCCAGCACATTTCTCTCTAGAATCCCTTGGTAGTCTTGAGATTTCATTGTACCCTGCACAGATTCAAGACACCCTGTGCCAGATGCAGCAAAGCAGCCCCAGAACATAACAGAGCCTGCTCCATGTTTCACAGTAGGGACAGTGGTGTTTTCTTGATATGCTTCATTTTTCCGTCTGTGAACATAGAGTTGATGTGCCTTGGCATAAAGGTTCCATTTTTGTCTCATCTGTCCATAGGACATTCTCCCAGAAGCTTTGTGGCTTGTCAACATGTAGTGTGACATATTCCAGTCTGGATTTTTTATGATTTGTTTAACAATGGTGTCTTCCTTGGTTGTCTTCCATGTAGTCCACTTTGGCTCAAACAATGACGGATAGTGCGATCTGACACTGATGTTCCTTGAGCATGAAGTTCACCTTGGATCTCTTTAGAAGTCTTTCTGGGCTCTTTTGTTACCATTTGGATTATCAGTCTCTTTGATTTGTCATCAATTTTCCTCCTGCGGCCACGTCCAGGGAGGTTGGCTACAGTCCCATGGATCTTAAATTTCTGAATAATGTGTGCAACTGTAGTCACTGGAACATCTAGCTGCTTGGAAATGGTCTTATAGCCTTTACCTTTAACATGCTTGTCTATAATTTTCTTTCGAATCTCCTGAGACAACTCTTTCCTTCGCTTCCTCTGGTTCATGTTGAGTGTGGTACATACCATGTCACCAAACAACACAGTGACTACCTGGAGCCCTATATATAGGCCCACTGACTGATTACAAGATTGTAGACACCTGTGATGCTAATTAGTGGACACACCTTGAATTAACATGTCCCTTTGGTCACATTATTTTCAGTATTTTCTAGGGGTACCATCATTTTTTGTCCAGGCCTGTTCCATGAGTTTATTTTTTTTAAATAATTCTGTTGAAGCATGGTTGAAAAGCAATTAAATTCAATTCCATTCAATTCAATTCAATTCAATTTTATTTCTATAGCGCTTTTTACAATGGTCATTGTCTCAAAGCAGCTTCACAGAAATGAAAAAATGAAAAGAAGATTTATGGAAATGTATATATGTGTAAGAAAAATGTGACTAGATAATGAGATTGTCCCTGATGAGCAAGCCAAGGGTGACGGGAACAGTGGCAAGGAAAAACTCCCTGAGATGGCAATACAAGAAACCTTGAGAGGAACCAGACTCAACAGGGAACCCATCCTCATCTGGGTGATAACAGATAACAGAAATTGTATAACATCATGTGTGTTATGCAGATGAAAGTTCGATATAACAGAAGTTATTTAAATTAACACAAAGTTCAGTTCAGCTCAGGGATGAGTCAGCAGGTGCAGAGGGCAGATGGAGGTCTGGATCACTGGGAGCTAGCATGAGTCTGAGTTCAGCTGGACAGGTCCTTCTCTGGATGCCTCAGGAAACTTGCAGGGTTGGCCTCTGTCTACTGAAGCTGGAACAATCTCCAGATGCCTCAGGATGGGTGGAAAAATAAAGAGCAGGTGAAAAGAATTAGCGTGGTTGCCATTCAGGATAGATGTACTGGAGTATGAGGTAAAGAAATAAATTATGTGTATGCCAGATTAAAGAGATGCGACTTGAGTCTACTTTTAAATTGGGAAACTGTGTCTGAGCCCCGAACACTGTCAGGAAGGCTATTCCAAAGCTTTGGAGCTAAATATGAAAAAGCCCTCGCCTCCTTTTGTAGATTTTAATATTCTGGGAACTACCAGTAGTCCGGAGTTTTCTGATCTTAAGTACAGTGGTGGATTGTAACGTATCAGAAGACTGGTTAGGTATGTGGGAGCTAGACCGTTTAGAGCCTTGTAAGTAAGTAATGCTATTTTGTAATTAATTCTAAACTGAACAGGTAGCCAGTGCAGGGATGATAATATTGGGGTTATATGATTATATTTTCTGGATCTAGTGAGAACCCTGGCGGCTGCATTTTGGACTAACTGTAGCTTGTTAATTGAGGATGCAGGACAGCCACCCAGTAATGCATTACAGTAGTCCAGTCTGGAGGTCATGAATGCATGAACCAGCTTTTCTGCATCAGATACAGATAAAATGTTCCTAAGCTTGGCAATATTTCTAAGGTGGAAAAAGGCTGTTTTTGTGATGTTGGAGATATTAGACAGTAATTTATCCTTTGAAAATCATATCACACCCAGGTTTTTCACTGTCGAGCTGGTGGTAACAGTAAATCCTTCTAAACGCAGGCTGAATTGTGAGAGCTGGTGTGTACTGGTTTTTGGGCCAATAAGTGATATCTCTGTCTTATCTGAATTTAGTAAAAGAAAATTATCGGTCATCCAATCTTTTATATCTTGAATACACTTAGTTAGTCTAGACAATTTGAGTATTTCATCTGGTTTTGTGGAAATGTATAACTGAGTATCATCAGCATAACAATGGAAACTAATCTCATGTCTTCTAATGATGTTACCCAAGGGAAGCATGTATATTGAGAAAAGCAGAGGTCCTAAAACTGACCCTTGTGGCATCCCATATTTCACTGGCATTACACCAGACTGTTCTCCATTCAGATCTACAAAATGGAATCGATCAGACAGGTAGGATCTAAACCATTTTAACGCCTGTCCTTGAATACCAATGTGATTTTGTAAGCGATCTATGAGAATATCATGATCTATAGTGTCGAATGCAGCACTAAGATCAAGTAAGACAAGAATTGAGATGCAGCCTTGGTCCGAAGCTAAAAACAAGTCATTTGCAATTTTAACTAGTGCAGTTTCTGTACTATGATGGGGCCTGAAACCTGACTGAAATTCCTCGCGGATATCGTTTTCCCGCAAGAATGTGCACATTTGGTCTGATACTATCTCTTCTAATATCTTTGATATAAACGGAAGGTTTGAAATTGGTCTGTAATTTGTTATACCATTTGGGTCTAAATTAGATTTTTTAAGAAGAGGCTTAATAACTGCCAACTTGAAAGGTTTAGGGACATGACCTAGAAATAGTGAAGAGTTGATAATGTTTAGAAGGGGCGCTCCAGTTATATTCATCACTTCTTTTAAAAGTCTAATTGGGATTGGATCCAACAAGCATGTTGTTGATTTAGCCGAGGTGATAAGTTTATACAGCTCTTCCTGTCCTACACCTGTAAAGCACTGAAAATCTAATTGTGAAGCTTTAGACTGAACTGGATTATGAGATGATGTTAGAGGTTGAATTTCCATTATTTTCTTCCTGATACTATCAATCTTTTCATTGAAGAAGTTCATGAAGTCTTCACTTCTAAGCTGTGATGGGATCCTCCCTGCAGGCATCTTATTGTTTGTTAGGCTAGTCACTGTACTAAATAGGAACCTGGGATAGTTTTGGTTTCTTGCTATGAGTTGGCTCAGATGCTCGGTCCTAGCCGCTTTTAGAGCTTGTCTATAGCTGCACATACTGTCTTTATACGCGATTAAAAAAACTTCTAATTTAGTTTTTCTCCATTTTCACTCGAGGTTACGGGTTGCTCTCTTTAGGGCGCGAGTGTGACTATTGTACCATGGTGCAAGTGTTATATCTCTGGCTTTTTTTAATCTGATGGGAGCAACAGTGTCTAATGTACTGGTAAAAATAGTGTCCCTGCTGTTAGTCACTTCATCTAGATCGTCTGCACTTAGGGGTCTGATAAGAAATTGGGACAGATACGGCAGATTACTTGTGAATTTGTCTTTAGTAGTCGGATTAATATTTCTACTGAATTGATAACGTGGGGAGGCACAGCTACGCTGTTCTACAGGTAGAGTATATACTAAGAGATGATCTGTGATATCATCAATTTGAGGTAGAATGTCTATATTAGAGACATCTATATCATGGGACATAATTAAATCTAGCATATGATTAAAGCGGTGAGTTGGTCTATTTATATTTTGTTTAACCCCAAAGGAATTTGGCAAATCCATAAATGCGAGTGCTAAAGCGTCGTTAGCATCGTCTACATGAATGTTAAAGTCTCCTACTATCAGCACTTTGTCAGAGTTAACCAATAGGTCTGATAGCAGATGTCCAAACTCTTTAAGAAAATCGACATATGGCCCTGGGGGTCTGTACACGGTGGCCAGAACAAAATGTAGCAAGGGTTTATTATGTATTTCGCTGAGTGCAACATTAATAATAAGCACTTCAAACAAGTTGAACTTGGGCCTTGTTTTCTGAGTAACAGTGAGAACATCACTGTAGATAGTTGCGACACCACCACCACGACCAGTTTGATGGGGTTCGTGCTTATGGAAATATCCTGACGGAGTAGACTCATTTAAACCAATATATTCATTTGATCTGAGCCAGGTTTCAGTAAGGCAGAGTGCGTCAAGACAGCAATCTGAGATAATTTCATTAACAATCAGTGCTTTGGGTACAAGGGATCTGATGTTGAGAACCCAAACTTTAGAGGTATATTTTGATTACTTATTTGGACTTTTTCTGGTTTTATAGTTATTAGATTGTTTCGAACGATTTTAACAAATTTATCCTTTTTTCTCACTATTCGGGGAACAGACACAGTTTCTATAGGACTCGCTATGTGTGCGCGTCTATCAGTATGGTGAGTTGTAATGTGGCTATTATGTTTGGAATCTAAGACACGACTTGGCGCCAGTCAGATGGTTGTAGTGTCCTGGAGATGTTGTCTGAGAGGACTGCTGCTCCAGCTCAGCTAGGGTGCAGTCCATCGGTGTGGTAGAGCCTAGGACGCTCCCAGAAATCATTCCATTTATCAACAAAGGGTAATCTCTGTTGCTGACACCAAGATTGTAACCATTCGTTAAAAGCAAAGAATCTACTGAACCTCTCGATTCCTCCCTGGAATGTGGGAAGCTGTCCGGCTACGATGATTCTTGTCGTGGGTGATGTGCTGCGGACCTTCTCAACCAGACTCCTGAAGTCCTTCTTCAGGATCTCCGTCTGCCTCAGCCTGGTGTCGTTCGTGCCAGCATGCAGGACCACAGCTCCAAAGTTCTCCCTCAGGGCCGCAGGCACCTGCGCAGCAACATCAAGAACACGAGCACCAGGTAAACAGCGAGTGCGCACCTTACCTTTAGCCGTGGTAGCACGGACGTGCCGGACGATGGAGTCTCCGATGACCAGCGCGTCGTGTGCCGTCTTGCGAAGAGGAGCGAAGCGGTTTTGGGTCGGGATCTCGCAGACAGGTGGCGGCGGACGGGGAGAGGTCCTTGCCCGGGGCCTAGCGCACGTCTTCCACTGCTGCTGTTGTATCCAGGCTTTGTGGTATCCCGGCGCCGGGGTGAGGTAAACCTGGGCGGGCTGCGTTCCTGGTGCGTTGGACCTAGACAGAGAAACGCGCGGTGTAGGGGTTGTGGAAGGATGTGTGTCATGCCGAAAATTTACCAGGGACAGGTGAGCGTCGGTCCGTGACGATTCCAGCGCGGCTTTCCTTTGTCGTAGCTGGGCCAGCTTCACCTGTAGGTCACAGATCTGCTTCTCCAAGGCCTCTATCTCCAAATCCGCCGAGTGAAGCTCCAGTGTGTCCTCACCTGCACTCAGAGGCAGACTCACGACCGACATGGTGTCAAAAAAAAAAAAAAAAAAAAACAGATATAATCGGTGTGGAAAACGCGTAGGCAAACTTGTGATACCCGGGCTAACGGGCTAGCCATGCTAATGGGATAGCCGGCTAGACGCGGGTGCGTGGCAAAACTATTAAAACTTAGCGATATAACAGGAGTTTCGAGTGAATATATTATAAATACTTATAAATACTTATCTGCTATATGTTCGCTTTTCGTAAGAAGACAAAAAGTTAGAACGTCAATCTGGATTGAGCTGGAAAATTGGTCAGTCTGCTGGAGCTCGGAAAAAAGCAGCCTCTGATCACCACGGTGACAGCAACCAAAAAAGCAATGTCTGACTTTCATTGGTTAACATTAATATAATTTTTTTTTATTATTACTTTTGTCAGATTAAAGTTATTTATGTGACCATTGTGAGTTTTTCTTTCATTGCACGAAGGGTACCAACAATTTTGTCCACGTGTGTACATAATAAACCCTTGCTACATTTTGTCCTGGCCACCGTGTACAGACCCCCGGGGCCATATGTTGAGATTCTTAAAGAGTTTGGACATCTGCTATCAGAACTCTTGGTTAACTCTGACAAAGTGCTGATAGTAGGAGATTTTAACATTCATGTAGACAATGCTAACAACACTTTAGCGTTCGCATTTATGGATTTGCTAAATTCCTTTGGGGTTAAACAAAATATAAATAGACCAACTCACCGCTTTAATCATACGCTAGATTAAATTATATCCCATGGTATAGATGTCTCTAATATAGACATTCCACCTCAGAGTGATGATATCACAGATCATCATCTCTTAGTATAAACTCTACCTGTAGAACAGCGTCGCTGTGCCTCCCCACGTTATCAAATAGGTAGAAATATTAATCCGACTACTAAAGACAAATTCACAAGTAATCTGCCGGATCTGTCCCAACTTCTTATCAGACCCCTAAGTGCAGACGATTTAGATGAAGTGACCAGCAGCATGGGCACTATTTTTACCAGTACATTAGACACTGTTGCTCCCATCAGATTAAAAAAGTCAGAGATAAAACACTTGCACCATGGTATAATAGTCACACTCGCGCCCTAAAGAGAGCAACTTGTAACCTCGAGCGAAAATGGAGAAAAACTAAATTAGAAGTTTTTTTAATCGCGTATAAACACAGTATGTGCAGCTATAGACGGGCTCTAAAAGCGGCTAGGGCCGAGCATCTGAGCCGACTCAAGTAAGTCAAGTCAAGTAGGCTTTTTATTGTCATTCCAACCATATACAGTTAGTACACAGTGAAACGAAACAACGTTCCTCCAGGACCAGGGTGCTACATACATGCAACAACATAAATTTACAACATACATTTTACATTTTTAAGTTACTCTAAAAGAAGAACTATCAATATCTATTGAAAAAATACACAATAGACAAAGTGCACGTGCAAATGTGCAAACAAAGAGGTACATGACAAACACAACAATGTAAGATATAACAGTACTTTTTTGATGAAGGATGAATTGAGGTAGTGGGAAGAGCAGCAGTAAACAGTTTACATTTTGACAAGAGTATTTTGTGCAAATAGCAGTGAAATAAATATTGTGGAAAAAATTGCGAAGAGCAGCACAGGTGGGTATGAGCAGATTGAGATGGGTGTACATCAGTGTGATTGTGCATGTGTGTATATCAGTTCAGTCCAGATGTTATTTAGTTCGTCTGAGTGATTTCTGTGTGTGTGCGTGTATGTGTGTGTGTATCAGTCCAGTCCCTTTGTGTTTAGGAGACGGATGGCTTGCGGATAAAAACTGTTTCTCAGTCTGGATGTGAGGCCCGAATGCTTCGGTACCTTTTTCCAGATGGCAGGAGGGTGAAGAGTGTGTGTGAGGGGTGTGTCCGGTCAGCCACAATGCTGGTGGCTTTGCGGATGCAGCGTGTGGTGTAAATGTCTTCGATAGAAGGGAGAGAGACACAGTGCTGAGCGGAGAGTGATCGCTCCGAGTCCTCTTGAAGTCAATAACCATCTCTTTTGTCTTTTCAATGTTCAGAGACAGGTTGTTGTCTTTACACCAGTCCGTTAGCCTTTGCACTTCCTCTCTGTACGCTGACTCGTCGTTCTTACTGATGAGACCCACCACGGTCGTGTCATCAGCGAACTTGATATGATTGGAGCTGTGTGTCGCTACACAATCATGAGTCAGCAGTGTAAACAGCAGGGGGCTGAGCACGCAGCCCTGGGGGGCCCCAGTACTCAGTGTGGTGGTGCTGGAGGTGTAGCTCCCGATCCGCACTGCTTGAGGTCTTTCGATCAGAAAGTCCAGGATCCAGTTACAGAGGGAGGTGTTCAGGCCCAACAAGCTCAGCTTCCCGATCAGGTGTTGGGTGATGATTGTGTTGAATGCTGAACTGAAGTCTATGTACAGCATTCTGGCGTAAGTGTCTTTCTTTTCAAGATGTGACAGTGCCAGGTGGAGTGTGGTGGAGATGGCGTCGTCCGTTGAACGGTTTGGACGATACGCGAACTGCAGGGGGTCTAGCGAGGGGGGCAGCAGGGTCTTGATGTGTCTCATGACGAGCCGCTCGAAGCACTTCATGATGATGGGTGTGAGTGCAACAGGGCGGTAGTCATTGAGACAGGTGAGACGGGGACGATGGTGGTAGATTTAAAGCATGTGGGAACGACGACGCTGCTCAGAGAGATGTTGAATATGTCGGTGAGAATACCTGCCAGCTGTTCTGCACATTCTCTGAGCACTCTGCCTGTGATGTTGTCTGGTCCAGCAGCTTTACGTGGGTTGACTCTGCGTAGAGTTTTCCTCACATCAGCCGTGGTGAGACACAGCACCTGGTCATTCGGCGGAGGGATAGTCTTCCTCGGCGTCACGTCGTTCTGCATGTCGAACCGTGCGTAGAAGTTATTCAGCACATCTGGAAGGGAGCCGTCACTGTCACAGGCAGGTGATGAAGTCCTGTAGTTCGTGATGGCTTGTATACCCTGCCACATGCGCCGTGTGTCACCGCTGTCCCTGAAGTGATTGTGGATTCTCTGGGCATGTGCGCGCTTCGCTTCTCTGATGGCCCGGGACAGTTTGGCTCTTGCTGTTCTTAGGGCCGCCTTGTCCCCCGCTTTGAAGGCAGAGTCTCTGGTTCTCAGTAGTGCACGCACCTCCGCAGTAATCCACGGTTTCTGGTTGGGTCGTGAGATGATGTTCTTGGAGACAGAGACGTCATCGGTCATCAGCCTTTTTCCACCTTAGAAATATTGCCAAGCTTAGGAACATTTTATCTGTATCTGATGCAGAAAAGCTGGTTCATGCATTCATGACCTCCAGACTGGACTACTGTAATGTATTACTGGGTGGCTGTCCTGCATCCTCAATTAACAAGTTACAGTTAGTCCAAAATGCAGCCGCCAGGGTTCTCACTAGATCTAGAAAATATGATCATATAACCCCAATATTATCATCCCTGCACTGGCTACCTGTTCAGTTTAGAGTTAATTACAAAATAGCATTACTTACGTACAAGGCTCTAAACGGTTTAGCTCCCACATACCTAACCTGTCTTCTGATACGCTACAATCCACCACGTTCCTTAAGATCAGAAAACTCCGGACTACTGGTAGTTCCCAGAATATCAAAATCTACAAAAGGAGGCGGGACTTTTTCATATTTAGCTCGAAAACTTTGGAATAGCCTTCCTGACAGTGTTCGGGCTCAGACACAGTTTCCCAATTTAAAAGTAGACTAAAGACGCATCTCTTTAATCTGGCATACACATAATTAATTTCTTTACCTCATACTCCAGTACATCTATCCTGAATGGAATCTACGCTAATTCTTTTCACCTGCTCTTTATTTTTCCAACCATCCTGAGGCATCTGGAGATTGTGCTAGCTTCAGTAGACAGAGGCCGACACTGCGAGGATCCTGAGGCATCCAGAGAAGGACCTGCTCCAGCTGGATTCCTCTTCATGTTGGTTTGGAACTACAGATGCTGCTCCTGAGCTCCCAGTGATCCAGATCCCCATCTGCGCTCTGCACCTTCTCACTCATCCCTGAACTGAACTGGACTTTGTGTTAATTTAAAGAACTTCTGTTATATCGAACTTTCATCTGCATAACACACATGATGTTATACAATTTCTGCTCTCCGTTATCACCCAGATGAGGATGGGTTCCCTGTTGAGTCTGGTTCCTCTCAAGGTTTCTTCCTACTACCATCTCAGGGAGTTTTTCCTTGCCACTGTCGCCCTCATTCATCTCATTATTATCTAGACACATTTTTCTCACACATACACATTTCCATAAATTTTCTTAAAAAAAAATGTTTTTTCAGTCTTGTTAAGCTGCTTTGAGACAATTAACATTGTTAAAAGCTAAAAGCGCTATATAAATAAAATTGAATTGAATTGAATTGAATCACCTCATTGCTGTAGAACATGTTGAATTAAATAAGGCTAGACTTCAGTAAAGTGATAGGAGGTGTCACGTTTTGGGGTGCGTGGCATAACTGCAGAGATCCAGGTTTTTAAAGGAATGATGTTTTTATTAAACAACCAGGGAAATTCAAACAAAACAAAGATACTTTAAATGAAAACGAAACCAAAACACATATAACAGTAACGGGAGACACAACTAAACTTACAAACATTTACCGGGTGGAATCAACAGATGCAAGACATAAACCAGAACTGAAACAAGCTATTTGTAATAAAACTAATGAGCAACTCAGTTCAGGTGAGCGCCCACGTCACCTGACCGAGGTGCATAATGGGAAATGAAGTTTAAACACAAAATGAACTGTACACAAATCTCTGGGCGCTAGGCGCCCTCGAGGGGTTACCCCTGACAGGAGGGGTGTGTGTGTGAGTCCGAGTGTGTGTGTGTGTGTGTGTGTGTATGTTGAAGCCTGTGTTTGAGGTGAAGATGTTTGTTCTGTGGTCACTGAGCTTTCTCTTCCTCATCTCTACAGAAACCAGAAACTCGCTGGATATGGTGCCGGGTCAGAACTAAACTGTACAGTGTTGTGCACAAAAGATGTCGTACATTTCCCATAAACAACATGATACAGGAGGGATACCAGACACACATCATCAGAGTTTTAATAATTAATTGATCTGCAGTTATGTATAGTGCTTGAGAAATTGTACCC